>ARYC01017819.1:0-41316 GCA_000711775.1 Oxytricha trifallax
CCCTTATATTTCAAGTAAGATTTTTAGCTTAACTCTTTAGAAAAATCTGGTACTGGCATCTTCTTGGTGAAAGAATAGAGCAAGCTTCACAGAGAGCGAAAGTCGCAGACAAAGTATGAAGTCAGCAAGAGACTTTATTCAAATATTCAGCCACCAGAGTCAATGAACATAGATGCTGGAGCTGGCAGTAAGAGAAGAAACTTATGAGGAGGGAAGCAAGAAGTAGAAGAGAAGAAAGAGAAGCCAGCTCCCTCTAAAGAATTTTAAATGTGATTTATATATTCATTAATTTAACTACAAAACTTATTTATATACATTCACTCTTCCTTCTTTAGCACACTTTTAAGCCAACAAATTATCTACTCTCTTCGCTGAGCTTTTAATAAAGTCTACTGTATCGATAGGTAGGTCATACATCAAGTGATATAACAGCAGTTTCTTGTAATGACCTTTTAATATTCCCCAGTAGTACTCAATTCCATTAAACTATGGACTGTAAGGTACGTTGAACACTGGCGTTATTCTAAATTGTTCATAACTCTTCCTTGTTTCTTTGGTCTTATGAACAGAAAGATTATCAACGAATAGTATAATCTCTTATTCAGGGTACTTCTCTCTCAGCTGTTCTAAGAACTTTATATACTACTCTGTCTTAATAGAGCTAGGATGAATAAGATTAAGTTTCTAAACCAGTATCCTCGCTAATTCCTCCAAGAATAGCCATTGTTTATACCTTGACTTTCTAGTCATATACTTCTATGTTGCAATAAATCTTATACCAAGACTTCTAGATGAAAGTGTAATGTAAACACAGCCTCGTCAGCATGAATAAACTTAATATTATTCTATTAGGCTCTCTGCATTTAATTATAAATATAATTTAAGTTGTTGTTGTAAAAATGGCAGAGTGAAATCAATGACTCTCTTGATACGATTTACACCTTTGTAAGAGATACCGTTTCGTTTATAAATGTTTGCAACAGTCTATGCAGAGATCTTCAACTCAGGGAACTGGCGATGAAACATAATAGCTCGTTAGTCGAGAGAGAAGTGAGCCCAATACTTCAAAGTTTTTTCATTAATAAGATAGTCAATATGCTTCTATAGAAACTTAGACTTCCTCTTAGACTAAGAATTCAGCTATTATTGCTTTAATTATACAGCTTTCAAGCAGTGAGAACGAACAGTTGAGGGACTTCGCTTTAAGAGTAGTGCAATAGACTTATAGTTCAGTACTGGTTTGAGTTAATCACTGTATATATCACATCCATAACGCAGTTTAAACACTAAATCTATATACTCTTCATCATAAATAGAACCCAAAAGCTTGTAATTTTAGTCTCGCATTTAATTAATAACCCCAACCCCTAATAAATTCCCTACAAATCAAAGCACTTATAAACCTCATTAAGGGGTTTTGGGGTTTTGAATATTCTTTAATAAAATTCATTAAAAGTAAAGAAGGAAGAAAATCTATAAAAAAATTATTTTCTTAAATAATTATACCAGAACTTATTTACACAAGTAAGAAAATATATAATTTTAAAGCTAATTTGAATCATTATTAATTTTTATTAAATATTTGTGATAAATTCCTTTTTAAAACTTCAATTTCACTTCTAATTGCGGTTTAAGATGTGTCCTTCATTTAAGTGAAGTTATAATTTAATTTGTATATTCTCCCAAAAATGGATTATGTTTTAAGTTTATGTATAATTAACAGGTTATTTATCTTAATTTAAATCATTTGCTAAATTCTAATATCATTCAAATTCTCTCAAATGAATTTTCCTATATCACCTATAGTTGTTGAGGTAGGCGATTCCATAGAAGAAAGCTTGATTAAGAGCGATAACGGCAGCATATTAATAATTTAATTCAACAGTGAAGGTAAGTAGTGGTACTATGTGCATGAAGATCAAATAAATACTTCTATAATATTAGTGTTATTTTTTTTAATGCTGTACGAAAATTAATTCTGGGGCTTGTGCTAGCCATATAATATAATCAATTAGTTTCATTCTGTGATTTTTTATGCTTCCAAGTCAACTTTTATAATATTATTTGGCTCATCCAGTCAAACTGTGGTTGAGTGATTGGGAAGTCTGTGGTTGCATCTCTGCTTGCTTGAAGGATAAATTCTCCAACCATTGAGCTTACGCTCTGGGTTACTTATTCAACTAACATTATTATAACAATACAAAAAAATTGCAAAATTAATTAAGTATTTAGTACTTATAATTAATCATTAATTCATAGTTAAATATATCTTCTTTTAATTATTCAAAAAAGAATTAATTATTTTAACATATACATAAATGAAGTTGTGAGAAATAAATATAACTATTTTAAAGAATTTAATATAGAAAAATATCTTTAATATGCTGCATCATAATTTATTAACCAAAAAGGTTAAATATTTTATTAGTTAATAGCAATTCAATAATATTGTAATAAATAAAATTATTTATCTAATTATAAGATCTAAAAAATTTAAAATCTATTATTATTTGTCAATATTTATAATTATAAGATTAGAAAATAGCTGTCTAAAGTTAAAGTTTCCAACTGTTAAATTTATTGAATTGACTATTTAATAAAAAAAGAGAAGGCAATATATTTTCAAATCATTGATTATCAGTTTTTTGAAGGACTTGTATTGCTTATTTCAAATTTTAAAATTTCTTATTCAAATATTTGAAGTAAAATAAAAATGAAAAATTTATAGATTTAAATTAAATATTTAAATTTGATATCAAATATAAATCAAATATCAAGATGAGCAAGAAATCAGCACAAAATTATTTATATTTTAATTATTAAATATTTAAGTTTAGATTTATTAAAGTTATTTTAAGATTTAGAACTTCATATACACTTAAGCTAAAGTATTAAATTATTATATGATATATTTCAAAGAAAAGTAGTTATGATATTTATATATTTTATTATACTTTATTAATGAGAATTTCTTAAATATTAACTTTAAATACTGGCAAAATTTAATTAAATATATCGTAGTAAATAAAAATAATTCATATTTAATATTTTAGATTTGACTGGATGAGTGAGAATGTATTGATGGTAATCAGAGGTCTCTTATTCTCAACCGTACTTGGTTTCGCAGGCTACTCTCTCTATGATTGGGGAGTTCCAGGCTTCCCATGGTTCATCTCAGATTGGGCCGCACTTGCTGCAATCGGCACGGAGTTCTTGATTCTGAATGCTCACTTCAGATTATAGGTATTCAATATAAGTTAGTCAAGTTTTGCTTTGAAATAGTGTGGCCATACACCATGCTTGCAGTTATTGTATACTGGGGACTTTACTACACACCAGGTCTTTGGGACATCAATGACTTAAGCACCTGGACTTATCCAATTTTCATGCATGTGTACTCTTTCAAAAAACTTTTTGAAATTAACAAATGTAATTTATCGACTATTGAAGGCTTCTTGAACTCAATGGTTTACGACATCGAGCATGGATTCTGGCACGCTCTATGGTTAATTCTCTCATACATTCCAATGACTTACTTCTCTAAGGACATTGTGGGTTATCTTCCATATCCATTTATTGACTGGGCTTCCACTAACTCACATATTTGGGTTGCCTCATGTTATAGTTTATCTCAACAACTATTTGAGAGTAATATTATTATTATTATTATTTACAGCTTTTGGAAATTAATAATGGGGCTTAAGCCATCCAGATAGTTATTAGATTATTACTTATTCCATTAAACTTTCGACACTGTCAGTCAACCCTCCCCTGGGGTATGGTCTTGAAGAGGACAGTTCGGGCATCTGGATCATGCTAACATGCCATCACAATTGGTAGCCAAGGGGAAAACGCTCGAACCCCCTAAGTGGTCTAGCAGTCTTGTGCCCTACTGTATGAAATCTTCTTTTTTACTGCCATAACTAACTTTCGAGTAATATTATATTTTCAAATTTGATAAGGCGTTTCAATTAACTAATTTGTGAAGCATTAAATGCAAGACTTTAAGGGTCTTGTCAAACTTGCAGAATTTAATAAGATACATAATTATTATTTAGAGAAATTACTAGTAATTAGCTCACTTCAGAGACTACGATTTATGGTACGACAACCTAGTCAAGTTTTAAACTAAAATAATTTGAATTTCGAATATATTGATTTATTGATTAATTCCATCTTGATTCATCAGTTATTTCAAAATCCTGCAAACTTTCTATATATATCTTGTTATAATAAAGCCTGAGCCAGTCTTTACATAGTTGTTGATATTATTAAATAATTTTTTTTAAAACTTTTTTTATAAGAGAAAATAAAAATGCATTTGAATAAGTAAGTAAAAAGTAAATGAAATTAAGAATAGAAATATTTAAATAGTTATTATCATTTATGTTATTTAACTACTTTTATACATATTAATTTTCTATTTTCTTAATATCTGAGTCGTTATTAAACTTAATTTAATATTAGCAGATTTCATTAATTGAATTCCATCTTCAAATACATTAAAATAATTATACAATAAAATTAAATTATTTGTTGAGATAAGCGAATCCGTAGAACAAGAGTTGATTTAATCCAACGATTGAGGCAACAAAGTTTATTAATAATGTAAATAAAAGTAAGAATCATAAATTTGAATAATTTTAAAATCCAATAACTAAATTAGTATTATTGTTTGAGATTAAAGAATAATGAAATATTTATTTCAATTTTAAAGTATAAAATTTACTCATTAATTTAAATTTATAGAGAAAATAAGCAAGAAATATATTTAAATTCTTAAATTTTTAATATATTTTAGATTTGAATTTTAAGTTCAATAAATCTAAATATTTATATATATACAAATTTAATTAAAGATTTTTACTAAATATATTTTCTGTTTTATATATACATTATTGAGTTAATAGAATTATGATATCGCATTTAAAATACAAATACTATAGTATTGCCTGTTTATTATATTAATTTCTAAGTGAGGACCAAAAAGTTCTTTAAATAGTCTAATTTTTTAATTATTTAATCCTAGGGATTTTAGGGTTTTAAATATAGAACCTTCAATAGTGAGAACAGCAAGTGGAACTACATGCATGAAATTATATTACAATTAATAATAATCAGTTTTTATTCTACAAAGAAAATTTCTTTAATCCATAATTCTTGTTATGATTAAGTCTAAAAAAATACAAATATATAGCTTTCCAGTCAAATCTTGGTTGTACAACTGGGAAGTTGTGGAGAGAATCTCTTGAGGCAGATAAAAACAAATGCCCTAAACCGTTTTCCACCAATTGAGTTGCTAACATCTTCATAAAATATTATATCAAATTATTATTGAAAATATTTGAATTCTTTAAAAATAATTCACAAATTAAATAAGAATAAATATAAAGATCTTCTTTTGAAAGTATATAATTTAAATTGATAATTAAGAAAATAATTCGTAAATGAAAATATTGATTGATCCTATTTATCTGATATTAATAGAATTCGTTTGTAAAATTAATCAAACTTTAGCAATTTTAATCAAATCATTCTTTCTTCAATTAACACTAAATCTAGTGAAATACATATCATATTAATATTTCGATTTTTTATTGATTTTATTTAAGAATAAAATATTTTACAGCATTACTAATTAATTTCAGCATAAAGTGATAAAAGAATGAAATAATTTTTTGTATTCTCTAAAATAATTATAAATGATTCATTCTGAAAATATAGATAGATGAAGAGTGGAGTGCTTAGATCCCTTCTGAATCATCTTCTGAAGCTATGTACCATTATATGTTTCTTATTGTTAGATAAACATTTGTTTTCTACTTTCATTTATCCCTAAGCTTTCTAACTATCTTTAAAACACACTTTAATTTGTAATTTGGCTTAAACCTTTTAAGTTAATATGAAATAATTTAACAATAATATAAATCTTAAATAGATTGAATATTAGTTCATCATAATTTATGGTTGCTTATGTTATTTTCTCTTGCTTATCTATGATGGTTTCCTGCGGTTATGTGTGCATGCATGTCATTCAACTGTACTTCGTAATCTGCCTAAGATCTTCCACCTCGGTCGAGTGTGTATAGTGTCTACTACTCCAAATTATATATAATACTTAGAATAGTAGGCAGATATAGATTCACGAATTCTTAAATTTTAAACATTAAATTCTTCATGAGATATTTCCTCTTGAAATAGTTGCTAATAAATGCAAGAATGAAAAAGCATATTATTTGCATTATAGCAAGTGCGATTAACACAGCATATGAGTACCATGTGCTCCAATTGATAAAGTAGTAGGGGAAGTAGCCCAGAGATAGCTTGCCAATATAGGTGAAGGGTAGGTATATCACGTATAAAATCATCAAGTGCACGATTTTCTTGTAGTCAAAAATTATTTAATTCAGTGCGTATTCTATCACAAGGAAAAGCGCTGGAACTATATACAGAAATACGGGGTGTACGTAAAATAAATGACTAATCTTAAAAAATTTAGTCAAGGGTTTTATTTTTACAGTTGAGTTTAAGTTTCGATGTCATTTATGTGCATAGTGCCATGTGAATAGAAGAATTTCCAATAAAGTAAGGTTATTGCCACTGTCATTGGTAGATTAATCTAAAACATAGTATGCACTGTATTTTTTACAATCATTTATAATAAGGAATTAAAGTATTGTTAAGCTTTGCGTTGAATGGGAAGAAATGCACTACAAATAGACACCACTGAGTGATTAGAGTAAAAAGTAGGGACCAATCTGCATAGTACCATATAAATGGCTTCCATCCTGTCTTACTTGCATCATATATACCTGTAATTGTTGAAACTATTGCAAGAACTAGTTAAAAATCAAATTTCTCATGAAAAATTCCTTATTAGTTTGAGAAAAGAGACACAATATCATTTCATACAGAATCTATTAAATAGTATTTTTAAAAGTAATTAAAAAATTTAGTCTGATAAGCTTTAGTTAATTCTTGTTAAGGAAAACCCAGAGTGGTTCTGTTAGCTGCTAATGTGATTCACCCTTGACATAGTGTAGCGCACTGGCTCTCTCAATCTTGCGACCTGAGCCTAATAATCCACCGACTTCAGACATTAAAACTATCGATATATTCACTAAATTATTTATTAATTTCTTATTTAACTTTCAAATTAAAATTATAATTCATCGTATTCCTCATAAAATAAGAATATCTATACTCAAATTATTTACCCAATTTAACTCTATTCTTATTTTTTTTGTTTAAAAATACAGAGTGAATTATTAATAGAATATTTTATTGCATATTATTAAAAAGAAATTTAGTCTTTATTATTGACAAATGCTACTAAATACTATTATTATATTTAATTATTTTAATTTAAATTAATGAGTGATTAGCGAACGTAAAGCCCTTCCCATTAAAATCAAAGTAAGTAAATTATACATTCTTTTTTTTTTATTCTTCAAGAATATCCAGCATATAAATAAATTTTATTTAAATAGGAACTATGAGCTATATTGTGGATAATAACATATAATCAGTCAAAATAGAAAAAAAATAGTAAATTTAATAATTCTTAAAATACAAAAATAATATAAATAATCACTTTCAAAACATTATTATAATTAATTTTAATAAATTTGTTTGCTTTATATATTATTATTTTTAAAATGGGTGCAAGTGATAAATATTATATTTTTACTACTTGCGCCCATTTTTATTATATTTAAAATTTATAATTTTTATTTTAATTGTTTTATTTTAAATTTATTTTTATTTATCAAATTACTTTATTACTAATATAAAATGAAGTTTATTCACTTTTTTATATATGAGTGAAATAATTAATTTTATACATTGAAGATTTTTAATTTTAAAGATTTTTTACTTTTATTAGTAAATTATTTGATAATTATTTATGTTTTTACTTATGAATAATTAAACTTAATATAGGTTAAAAACAAACTTCATTTCTATAATTCAAAATAAATAAACTTATTTGAAAATATAAATAAAAAATTTTAATATAAAAAACAGGCTGCATTAGCAAAAATAAATAAGCTTTAATAATTAAATTCACAATAATATATAATTTTATTGTTTATACTGTAGATTTCTAATAAATATTTAAAAAAATGTTTTAAGTATATATATTGTAGAAATACATTTGAATTTGGAAAATTAAATATAATTAAATTAATAAAAAATCAAAATCGTGGCAGTTAAAGTTGGCCAATTTGAACGATCTAGGGCTCATTCGATACAGAATTCAAAATTAGCTGGACTTTACTATTGGCGGTACTATTTTATCGCATACCTAGAGCGAGATAACTTCACTTTAATTAAACGCCTCTAAATTCATTAAATTATACTCTCACATTAAAGTGAAGTTATCTCGCTCCAGGGATGCGATAAAATAGTACCGCCAATAGTAAAGTCCAGCTAATTTTGAATTCTCTATCGAATGAGCCCTAGATCGTTCAAATTGGCCAACTTTAACTGCCACGATTTTGATTTATTATTAATTTAATTATATTTAATTTTCCAAATTCAAATGTATTTCTACAATATTATAAATTCCTTTATATTTAAGGATTTGTATATTCACGATTTTTTTACTATTTTGACTAAATCTAACGGCAATGAAATTATATCAGATTCAGCGTAGAGAAGAAGAGAATTGTGTTATAAAAATTATTAATTATAATGATGATATTTGTTCATAAATCATATATAAAATTAAGAAATTAATTATAAATAATCTATTAATAAGAGAAATAATAATCGAAGAGAATTCAATGAGCGCATAAGTGATTGATATTAATAGGTTAAGTGGCGTTGACGACCAATACTTCTATGAAGATCATTAAACTAATCACTAAACTGACATTCAACTAGGAAATTTATTAGAAATAATGATAATAAAATATATAAAACAAGTGTGTTTTTAATAATTACTCTAAATTAAGAGGCAGGTAAGATTTTCACATTAGAAAACAATTCGGATTAAAATAATAATTGAATATAGATTCGAGTAAATTGTAAGTTGGCGGGTTATATCACAAGAACAGAGTCTAAAGCGCTGCTGACCTCAGAACTGCTCTTCTTGACTAAACCCCTCAAAGAGTGAGATTTGGCTTCAATCAATAAAATAAAAGAATAGACAAATAAATTTAATTTTGATTTACAAATTTCTATAAACAATGTTTTTGCTTAAATGATGATAATTCTGCAACACCATAATTATCATAGATATCATATCTCAGTTAAAGATCCTTTTTAAACAGAACTTTTTTATGCAATTATTATTAAATTTTAATTGTTCTTTTGGATGTTTGTTACCATTAACCAATTAATTTATTATTACTTTTGGGCCATTAGAAAAAGGTTCACTTCGTGGTTCAACTTTCTAATTAAGTGCAGCTGCACTTGGTTCTGGTGTGCTTTCCCTGCCTTACGTCATTTCACAAAGTTAATAATATTTTATACTTTATATTTAAGGATACAATATTAAATTAATCACTATAATTTATAAAAAGTGGCTTCTTGCTTGGCGGGTTCATGATATTCATAGGAGCTATGGCAGCTGTGTTGAGTATGCTGATGCTAGGAAGAATAGCACAACATATAAGTGCTCCGAGTTACACTTATATAGTAAGGAAAGTAGTCGGCAAACACGTTGATTAAATGTTTATTTAATTTCTCTTTAAGATTATTTATAAATTATAAAAGTAATTTGATAAGTATGTCATTTGGCTATTGGTATTTGGTATTACTGGAAGCAGTATATCGTACTAAATAATCATCACTAAAATGATACAATTTCTAGCACTAAATGTTGGCTTTGAAAGAGACTACATCTACTCAATTGAAATGACTATAGCCATAGCTGCATTTATGGCACTCTGTGTACTATTTCCATTAGGCTCCTTGAAATAAATGAGTGGGTTTAGATATGTGAGTATAATCTCAATTGCTTCACTTCTTTATATCATGTTTGTTCTTCTATTTGAACTTCCATAATACGTTATGCAGAATTATTCACCAGATAAAATCACCTATGTCAATTTAGATTGGAATATTTTCCCGAATTTTGCTATCACATTTTTTTCATTCGCCTGTCACATTGAATTTGTGCCTATTTAAGATGAGTTAAACGATCCTAACATGAAGAGAGTAAAGAAAGTTGTGTACAGGAGTGTACTCACAAATACAATGTTTTATCTACTCATAGGCATGGCTGGCTATTTTTCGACATATGATAAGACAGCTTAAATAGTAATTGAAAGAGACCCACTTATCGGACAGAAAATAGATCTACCATTAGTTTTTGGCAGAGTTATGATTATATTAGTACTTTGTGTAGCCTACCCAATCAATTTAGTACCGATGAAACAAATTATAATTCACAAGATATACTCAAGAAGACATAAAATGACTCATGGATAGTAAGAAAATCTTTATATTTAATTGAAATTTTAGGAACCTTTCGATGTCACTAAGCTTTGTGATTCTTACTTCAATTCTTGCAGTAATCTATCCAAACATTAATAAATAAAATCTATTGTAAACCCAGAAATAACTTATTTTATCTTATCAAATTCATCTTCAACTGCTTCATGATTATAAACATCCAGCTATTTCAATAGTTTGCACATCAGCATACACATATGAATAACATCTTGTATTACTTTAAGCACTTGATTGTTATTTAAAAAGCATTGCTCCGTGATACTCAAAAGATATTTGTCATGAAGTAATCTGACTTCCTCAAAGTCCTGAGTTATGTTTATACCTTTCTCAAGCTTTGTCCACTAGGATTCTAGTACATCTACTTAAAGGTAAGAAAACAGATTGTCTACTAAAAAGCTCATGTGTTAACGTAGTAGCATAGTCTTTCTGAAAGCAGGTATGTGTGAGAATTACTTCATCAATCTGACTTTGACAGCCCAAACATGCTGTAAGTCAAGTTAGATTCTTTTGATTGGTAGAAGAAATCTAAAGAGAGTGTTGTATTTCTCTATAACATCTGGGCTGAACATTAAATGTAAAGGCCAGTGAGATCTGTAATCTAAAGACAGACCATTCCAAGGATCTTGTTAATTTGATTTAGCTTCAGATATAAAAGTCCAGTTTTCAATATACAATAAGTTAGGCAGATTTAAAGTTTCATGAGTGAATCCTAAATATGCAGTTCCGTTATCAAGCTTTACATAATCACTTATCTTCAAGTTTAAGTTCATCACTTAGATCTTATTTTAGTTTTATTGACTTGTTCCATCAATTACAAAAACTCTAAGCTCATCATTAGAGTACTCCAGTTAAATTTGATGAGAATCATTATCCATAAAATCCATTTCATTTGTTACATCTTTTTCTTCCAACAGAATTTCATTCTTTGTGGAAACATTTTGATTATTATCATCAATCATAGTTTTTATTTTACCAATCGATGTCTCTGTAGAAGCCCATACTTGAATTAAATGTTAAGTTTAAAATTATTGTCTGAGTATACTCAACTAAACAAGTTAATTATAAGTAAAGGAAAATGCTTACTCTATTTTAGTTTAATTGACCACCAACACTCTAAATTTTAGTCAAAAACTTTACACTAATGAATGAATTTAAATCTGATGTTCCCATAGGTGTGGTTCTCTTCCATGGGATAACTTCTTTTTCGTTTTATATAATAAAACACAAGGCACCTTATATCTTTGAATCCTGGCCTAAGTTATTTGCTAACTAGCCTAAGTTCTAGCTTTCATCTCCAGCAAAGCTTCCCATTGTCTAGTTGTAATTATGATTTCCGAATTGAGTATTCTACATGATTATATAAAAAAATAATTAGACTTACTCTACCGCCTGGAGGACCCATTATTGAATTCTAGTCATTTGTCATATAATTTCTTGAGCCTTTAGCTGGGGAACCCATAACTGAACCACTAATGATACTTGCATTCATGCCTTATCCTCCTCCATTAATCAACATGTTTTTAAATTTGAATGCAAAAGTAGTCTTGAAACCCATATCTAATCTTTGTTTAAAAATATTTCTCAATCAAATATTACTATTTAAATATGATTTGTTTCAAGCAATGCCACAGAGCGCCACTTTTTCTAGAAGTTTTTTATGATCTAATTCTAAATGAGTAATTCTTTTTTATGTCAATATGCACATCTCCAATATAATACAATCCACTAAGTGTTGAAAAATTGTTAAAGTTAAATTGAAAAGATCTTAACTTAAGTTTGAACCTTCTTAGATATGCATCATCTTCAAGTCCTAATTTGATTATTGTTTATTGAAGAGGACCTACATTCAAATCAAATTCTGAAGAACTTTATGGGGGTAATGACATTATCTACCTTGCTTCTTCTAGAAATGTTTGATAAAACTCTCCTTTTGAAATTAAGAAGTAATTTTTTATTTCTCTTAAATGCTCAACCAGATTTGCCTTAATGACAACTAAATGAAGAAGTCTACTTGCAATACTTTCTCTCATTTCTTCGATTATTCTTGATATTAGTAGAACATTAAACTCAGGCATTTTTTGGAGTTTCATTATTGCTTCTGAGAATGCTTCAAGATCTTGTATTGGGATTCTATCACTTAACTAAGTCTTTTTCGATTAAAGGACTCTTACTGCTTTGCCGATGAATAAAATTTTCTCTGCTAGTGAAGGTGGAAAGTATGAGCAAGGAAGCATAGAAATTCTTAAAGTATAGACTGAGTTCCACTCATCATCTTTTGTCTCATCGTCAGCACCAAAAGATTCTGGGTCCATAGTTAAAATGGACCCAACCAAATTTATATTTGAAATGCTTGTTATGGAATTAACAGTTTAATTAAGTTTTGATTCTTCACCTCCCTCTTAATTCTTTCCCATAGACTAATTTGAGTTATTTATCTTATGAATGAAAAATTCTTCACATAAGTCGACTAGTTGACCATGAACTATCCAAGCATTAATTTGAAGAAAAAGCACCCTATGACAGCAAAACAGAATTTTATTGAACATGCTTTTTATCACAGGATTTCCAGTTGTGCAACTTTGATAAATAGCATCAAGTAACTGACCTCCCTTTAAATTCTACTCTTCAATATTTTGCATAAAGCTAAGGATTGCTGGAAAGATTTATTAGTAAATCGCTAACTTTTGCTAAAGTGATGGAATTGTAAGTGATCTGTCCTTAAGATATTCATGCTCAATCGAAAGTAAGTGTTATTTATATGTGGTTATAATTTCATTGACTCCACTGCAGAAAGCTTTTATATAAACTCCAAAGAGTTCATCTTAATCTTGCTCTTCATCAACTTCACTTTTCTATGATAAATCCAAATTTTGATTTTGATTAGGTTAATCCTTAATCTTTTCATTCTGATATAAATCATTGTAAGCCAATTATATGGCTAATTTGGTTGAAATTCCGCCATATTTATGCAAGAAGCTTTGTATTTACTTGAATAGGAATCCCAAATATGAAATTCTATTAATCATTTCAATTTCTGCTTATGAGAGGAAATTTAGGTTTGGATTTACAACAAACCCATCTTGGTCTTCTTGAATTATACTTCCTGTGTGTCCGAATAAAGCCAATAACAATTCGTGTAGCATTTATGTCTTTTTAGTTAAATTTAAATTCCTTTACTTAAAAATAATATTTAAATTTAAATATGAGAAATCATTATATGTTTTTATAACTCTATCATAATCATGTTTTTTTTTAGGAATTAAAATGTAGAAGAAATCGATAATTTAACTAGCAAATATAAGTTTTAGAATGACAATTAAGCCTTTTTTATATGCATATTCTTCTATTAAAAACTTAATAGGAAAGTTTCCATTCATGATATTAGCCATTTCTAAGGTTTGTAATAGGATGGATGAGCAATATAGATTGCTGCTTTGATACCGGCTGCGAATACTAGTAGTGTAACTATAATATAAATTATAATTTTGGTAAATTTTACTTACTGAAATGCCTAATCCAGAAGAAAATTTGATATACCCAGCTGTTATATATTGTTATTACGTTGTACTTTGGGTCCACAATCAAACAGTAAACCTTAAAAAAAGAATGTTAAAAGTGCTTATTTTCTTACAACTCTTAAGCCTGTTTCAATTATGAAAAATAAGAAATTTAGAGGGACGACCAATAAAATAGGAAATTCTCTCTTCATTAGTTTTCCAAGTAGTCCAAATCTAAAGAGGAAAGTTTTCCACACCATGAAGAAAAACCAAAATATAAAGCAAAAATGCATCACAACTTAAATTCTATAAAATTCTTTTAGTATCTATTTGAATTAAGAACGAATTTATGATAAAATGCAATTTCTATCTTAAATTTTGAATTTAACTTGAGTTAATCGAAACTTAATGCCTCTTTAAATTATAATTCTCTCTGTTTTAAACTTACCCAAGCAGTGCTAACCCAATAAACTTCTATAAATCGACGTTAGGTTTATTATATGATCCAGTTTAGAGCAGGCCATCCCCATTGATATCATAGAAGAAAGTCATTGTATTGCATATAATTTCTATCACTATGAATATGAAGAAAGTATATATTTTTGAGGAGATTGAACTAGCAGTCACTAATTAGTCTGTATTCATAATTAAAGTAAATTTAATAATTTAAATAATGTTATTGTTATTATTATTTCTAAATGTCATTTCAAAATTTTAAAATTCTCATATTCATTTCTTATGAGTAGTAAATTTAACATTTTTACTGATAAATAAAATCTTTTATGATCTTGAGAGAAATGATTTTTAATCTAATTTGTATGGATATATTAAATTCATTACTTGCTTCATTAATTAATAACTAAAGTACGGAAGCATTTTAAAATATTTTATTAATTGATTAATAATTTGAATTTGCACCTTCTTTTTAATAACTGCAAATTAATACTAAATATATATTAATTTAGAATAAATTACTTGAGAACTTTTTTCACTCTAAAGAAAACTTTTCACAAACCAATGGAACACTATAATTATATGTATCAATGTTATATAAAATAATTTATGGTAACCATCAAACGAACCAGTTACACATCACTCATTTGAAGAGTGGATCTAATTCCATGGAATTCAACTTTACGCCGTCAACTTCCCAAGGGAATTGGAGAAGGAACTATACAAGAAACTCACTGAACAAGTCTTTGACATTGGGTCTAAGTATTAATTTATATAAAACAAATAATCATAAAGATTTAAAACTACTAATAATTAAAAGACAATATAAAAATATAAAGTGAATAATAATTATTTAAGATTATTGAATTGATATTGGGATCATAAAAATAAGTACTATATTTCACAATAAATTAAAATTTAATCTTATCTCTTCTTTAAAGAATCAAGATTCTATTAAAATGAAAAATAGTTTGGAAAGATAATAAAAACTCTTTTAATAATTATTTGCAATTATATAGTTTTGAAACTATGTTTTTCTTAATAAATCTAATCATTTAGTAATTAGTTTATCGTGTCAAGTATTATTTAGTAATATTATTTTATTCTTTGCCTCAAAGTAAAAATTAAAATAAAATTTAAATAAATACCTTATCTTTTATAATTTTTTTAGTGATGCCGAGCTGTGCTAGCAAAGTACAGATCCAAAATTAACTAAGATTATAATCTATTCGAAGTGATTTATTTTTAGAAATTCTCCTGGCTAAAATTTGAAACTTTTTAATAGCACCAATAAATTTAACTAATTATATATAAAATATAAAAATAATTTAATTTCTAAACAAGTAAGTAGGTTTAAATATTTTTATTTATTAAAGTTGAAGATGATTGATTTAAATTTTTGTATTTTCTATGAAAATACAAAAATTAGATGTGTTAAAATTCAAGAGATAAATTACCATTGATAAAATATAATGATAAATACTTAACAGGGAGTTTAAATATACAACCATGAAATAGAAGGGTTTAGTGCTTTTACCTACGATCCTCTTTTATATGAAAACGATCCAAATGCTATTAAAAACTAAAATTTTATTATTAATTACAATAAATATTCATTATTTGCTACAATCAATTAAAATATTAATAATAATTGGCTTATGCTAGACATTTTTTAGATAAGATTAATTTAAATTTGTGTTAAATAATAGCAAATACGAATTAATAGAAAACACTTTAAAATTCATCATTTCAGCAAAAATATTTGAATATCAAGGGAGTATGTAGCAAGAGCGTATTGTTTTTAAATTAAAAAAACATAATTTAAACTAATATTTATAAATTTTAATTTTTAAGAAATATCATAAAGTTTTAATTATTTAATGAGCTCTCAAAATTGATAAGATTTAGATTTAATAATTTACAATTAAATGTAACATATTAGTGGGATGTCATTTAATTTTGTAAAATTTTAAAACACATGTTTTTTTATGAAAGCCCTTTTACTAACAGAATAGGGGGAGGGGTTGATAAATTTATAATTTAGTGATATGTTTTATAATCATACAAATGTTTTAAGATTAAAATTTATGAAGTTAATAATTAACGATTTTTTTAATTAATGCGTATGACGACTGACAACTCAGGAATTTATAGCTTGTAATATACAATGAGAAATATGGAGAATCATCTAGACTAATTCAACTTAAACAGATTAAACGAGTTATTAAGGTGTAGAGATTTATAACTTTAACTAAATTTAGGTCATGTTTATTAAAATGTACATACTCTTTGCGGCTATTATTCTTACTAAGGATTTCAAAGATTCACAAAATATTTAGATAAAATAAAAAAAATGCAATTATTAATATTTGCTATTTTAATTTTAAAAATAGGTTTATAATTTCTTCCCAAAATATTCTAAAAATATTTAATTTGTAATTTTGCATTATTATTTCACTAAAAACTTTATATTTTAAGTGATATAGGTTTTTATAAACATTTTTCATTTATTTATATAATGTATTCATCGTTTTCATATAAAACAATTTAAATAAATAAGTTAGAAATTGTGATCTGTTAATATCTCAAATAAATTTTATGAATTACACGCAATATATAGAGGAATGTAGGCTTGTTATGGGATTATATATGCTCAATGGGAGTTTCGAATTAAAGATTTCCGATACTTTGAAAAAATTGCTATTTAGGAAAAGAAAAAGATGGATATTATAGTAAGAACTATTTTTAAAAAAATAAATATGCTTATATTTTTATTAATTAAACTACTTTTTAACAAGCATCTCATGAGAAATTTATGAAGTTCACTACTTATACCTAAGTTACTTAAAAATATAGAATAGTATATAATAATTTTTATCTAAGTTGATATTCCTCCTTATGATGATTTTGAGTGGGCCTCAAATGAATTTGGTATGATAGGAGATTCAGGATAATACGGTTTATCAGAAATCATATAAAAAGATTATTCAATATTTGGAAATATTCATAAAATTAACAAAGAACTTAATAAAAAGAGACCAGCTTTTGCAAGTTTAATATCAAATGGAATGAAAAAAATTGGACCAAAACTAGAAAAAGAGTAATTTTAATTATTTATCAATGATTCTTCATGAATATATTCTGATAAATTCAATAAATTGTTTATAAGTTCTGGTTTTTTATATTTGTAATATCTAAAAATATCAAATCTTTATCTCTTCAGAATATGTATACCATTCAGACATTAATTAATAAAATATAAATTTTTATAACCTTTTAATTGTGCATTAAATACATAATTAATGAAAAAGTTTGACGTTAAATTCTTTAATTTAGAATATTTTAAATATATCTTACAATAGATTAAACTTATTCCCATTTATAAGTCGAGATATAACAATATTCTATTTAGTGATTTTCTAAAAATACAATCTAAAGAAATATACTTTTACCAATCACTTTAATTTAGCAAATTAATAATTAAAAAATACTTTTGTTATTTACTTCTACATAACGAAAAGTAAAAATATATTAATGAGTTTATAAATTATTCATTGTATTAAAAATTGTAAGAAATTTTAATTTTCGATTTTAATGATGAAATATCTATAAATAATAATTGATATTTTAAATAAAGAAAATAATTGACATTATTGTAAGAATACATTCGAAATGGGAATATTATAATTAATTAAATAAATATGATTAGAAATTTGTGGCAGTTAAAGTTGGCCAATTTAAACGATCTTGGCTCATTCGATAGAGAATTCAAAATTAGCTGGACTTTACTATTGGCGGTACTATTTTATCTCATCCCTGGAGCGAGATAACTCGACTTTAATTAAACTCATCTAAATTCATTAAATTATACCCTCACATTAAAGTCGAGTTATCTCGCTCTAGGGATGCGATAAAATAGTACCGCCAATAGTAAAGTCCAGCTAATTTTGAATTCTCTGTCGAATGAGCCCAAGATCGTTTAAATTGGCCAACTTTAACTGCCACAAATTTCTAATCATATTTATTTAATTAATTATAATATTCCCATTTCGAATGTATTCCTACAATATATAATTAATTAGAAGATAATAATGTATACTTAACAATATATCTTCACTTACAATCATAACCCCAAAACACCTTTAGTTGTTTGATTAATTTTTTTAAGATAATATTAAATTAATTAGTCATTCTTTATTATGATTTATTAATGTTTTTGTAAGCTTATGGATTTAAATATTATTTATTTACATGGGATGTCAACAAATAAGTTTCATTGTCGATAATAACATAGTCTAAACCTAAGAGACATGTTAAATTCTAGAATCATCTTTTTGATTATTATGCTTAAATACTGGGATCATTTCTCACTCGCCTTGAGACCTGGGATGTTTATCAAGCGCTTCCGTTGCTTCACAGATCTTCTTAATTCTTACCTAACATATATTTTATAAGATTGGACTAACTTTCAAATTGTAAATCGCCTTTACAGAGTGATTAGCTTTACTGTTTTATTTTAGAAACCAATTTAATATATTCGATTAAATAAAAAGTGCAAATGAACGTATTATAAATTTACTTCACGCTGATGAGGTAATGATTCACGTTTATTAATTTTTTGTATAAGTTTATTTGCAAAATGTACAGTTGAGGATATTATTAAAAGTTAATGTTCATATTAATGCTTTTCTTGGTAGAATAAATATATAACATGTATCGTAGAGTTATTTTACACAATATTGTTCAACAAAAGACTGAATGATACATTATATCCCTGAAAATAACTCAGTAATTATTATAGTTATTATTAGATTATTTGTTTATAAACTTGCTTTATAAAAAATTGAAGACTCCAGGAAAATTAATTAAAGATAAAATAATAGCATAATTTTAATTACTTGCACACCTCATTTAAATAGAATTGAGTTATATTGTGACTGTTTAAAGACCTTTAAAAGAAACATCTGTTAGAGCACTATATGCTCAACTTGAAAATAGATGCATTAGATTTCATTAAAATGTTACTAAGATAGCCAGCGATTATAAGTAAAGCGTTGTTCAAGAAAAGGAAAACTTTGCGTTTAAAAATAAATTCTAAATTATATTGAATCGATAGTCTCATATTTTCTATTATATCTTAAAGTCAATAAAATATCTATCTTATCAACCACATATTTTGATTTGCTAGTTTTATGTTTTTCTTAAAGTAGTATTTTAACGCATCTATTGCTAATTTTATGTAGTGTTTCTTATAATATCAAGGAAATAACTAATTAAGCTACAAAATATTAGAAAAATTCTGCAAAAAATGATGAACTACCAAAAAATATATTTAGGATAAAAGGAAATAAAACTAGAACACTTAAAGTAAAATAAATGTTTACTAAATCAAATAATTTATAAAAGAAAATCTAGCTAAAATAAGATTTTATTCACTCTCTGAGGTAAACTTACATAACTATCTTAAAATCAAGTAAGAAAAGATAGTTTTTAAAAAGATCGTAAATAATTAATCTCTGATAATAAGTAAGTATAATTTGTGTTAATGATATTTCAATTTCATGCTTCTTACATCAATAAAAATATATTTAATAAGTGTGATATCGGATAAAATTTTAATGATTGTCAAGTCAATCAAAAATATTTAAGATTGTCTTTGGAGGTATTCTTTCGTGATAATTAATAGTTATATAGGAAATTACACTTGATAAATGAATTTTAATTTGTGTTTTCCGATTAATATAAAGGGTTTATCAATATTTTTTCAAAGAATACAATCAGGGAAAAAGAGATTTACTGCTTGTGATACCAGATGAATTTTTTAGATCTGGCTGCTGTTGCATTGCTTGGATGACTACCATTTTTCTGTCAGGCTCAGAAGCTAAAATTCAATATAGATTAGTGATAAATCTAACTAGAATATTTGTGGTGCTTTATGAGAATCCTTAACTAGTGTTTGTGGATAATACCGCAGTCAAACCCTAATATAGAAGGACCTTCTAAAGATAGGTAGATTTGCTTAACTCTAGATAGACTTAAGAAGAAAGCTAATGGAAGAGTAAGAATTCAGAGAATGGAAAAAGAGAGAGGAGGCTACTTTAAAAAGTTTAACTGTTTTCAACACGAGTGATTTTAATTTGAAAAAATTTTGATAATAAGAATTTATATTTTTAATAATTCAAAATATATAGCAAAAGAGAGATATTTTTCAATCTCATAAATTAACATTAAATAATAGTAGTAATAGTTAATCGCTTAAGCAAGGGAACCCTGCATTCAAAGATAAAAATTATTTAGA
Source organism: Oxytricha trifallax (assembly GCA_000711775.1). Taxonomy (NCBI): domain Eukaryota; phylum Ciliophora; class Spirotrichea; order Sporadotrichida; family Oxytrichidae; genus Oxytricha; species Oxytricha trifallax. The sequence continues at coordinate 20,710 of ARYC01017819.1, forward strand.
ATAGATATTTTATTTAAATATATTTTGATTTTTATTAAAATTAAAACATTATACGTTTTACTAAGTTAGTTATGAATATTTAGTAAAATAATCATATTATTCTCACATAATCAAAAAGAATTTGAACTTGAATCACCTTTATAACCCTATTAAACTCTAATGCATTAGTTTTTTAGTTTATCACGCTTAAGGGGTTTTGGGGTTTTTAATCATGGGATAGAAAATTATGAAGCATTTACCTATGATATTAGACTAACTAGTGATTATCCTAATGTTATTAATAGTAAAGAAATCTTAAATGTTTTATCAAATAAAAAAATAAATTTATATTTTATATAGGATAGTAAATTCTAATATAAAATAAAAATATTTTTATTTACCAATTAATGTTATAAATCAAATTAAATTAATTTTTGTTAATACAATAACAACAATAACAAATATGATTTTATCGAGAATTATTTAAAATGGATTATCTCATAAAAAACATGTGAACTTTAAGAGTTTTTTCAGCGACTCTATACTATTGCAAGAAATTTATTAGACTCTATATTTTAATTTTTAATTTTTACATTAGCTAGCATTCATGCTAAATTCTTAGAAACTAAAAATAAATAAAAACTAAATAATAATGAATTACAAATATAAAAATAATTATTCAAAACTTTATTTAAATTTTTAAAGTGTGAGTATCTATACATGTGGTCTCCTTCAATCATATCCGGGGCCATTAACTATAAATTGCTTCATTTATTCTAATTATAATAAAATACACATATAACATACTAATTTATAGAATCTTTCATGATATATAAAGTTAGTAAAAACGGTAAATATTCCTAAATAAACATAGTGGTAAATTTTAATGCCATTTTTTAATTGCTATATAAGGAGCAAAAGTTTTACAATTAAATTTTAATAATAATTATAGTATAAAAAGAAGAATGGAAGGATTTTATTTTTAATTTCAAAAATTACTTTCGAATAATTCATAAGTTTGTTATTTATTCTCCATTGACTAGCATATAAGTATGATTACTAATAATGAATACTTCTAAAAACTTATGGATTAACTAGAAATTCTAAATAAAAATAGCGATTTGAATAAAATTAACTCTTTAATAAGCAATAAAAATGCAAATTTTTATAATAACCTAAGTGAAGCATGACATAATTTAGATTGTTTAGAAGGCCCATACGGTCATATAGGTTTTAAAAGATTCAACATAATTTATAATAGAATTGTTTTAGAATTTAATAACAAATGTTAAATATTTTTTTAATTTTAGTTTTTAATAGTTTTTTCAAACAAATTTAAAAAAAAGGAATTATAAATATTCTCATTTTTATTAAGCTTATTATTATATTTACAACAAATTTTTTAAGGAACTCATCCATTATTATAGGTAATTTAATTCAATAGAATACTCTACATTGATTTAAAATATTAATTAGTATCGTAAATAACTTCATTTTTATGAATTGCACCCAATATACAAAGCAATGAAAGCTTAATTTGCGTATATGGGTGGTTAAGGCTATTCTAATATAAAAGATTTCAGATATTTTGAATAGATTTCAATATAAGAAAAGCAAAAGACTGATATTATTGTACAAACTTTGAATTATTTATATATTATAAATTAAACTTACTTGAGGAAACCTGAAACTGATAAATTCGCATCAGTTTGTGGTCATACCTAAGTTACTTAAAATATAGGATAATATATAATAATTTTAATCTAAGTTGATATCCCCCCATATGATGATTTTGAGTGGGCCTCAAACGAATTTAGTATGACAGGAGACTAAGGATAATATAATCTATCAGAATTTTTATAAAAAGACTACTCAATATTTGGAAATATTCATAAAATCAATTAAGAACTCAACAAATAGAGACCAACATTTGCAAGTTTATTAAGTGATGAAATGAAAAAGATTGGACCGAGACTAGAAATAGAATAATTTTAATTTTGTAACAAGGATTCTCTGTGATAAATTTTAGATAAGTTCATTTAAATATTAATAAATAGTTACAAATGCAACTCCTTTTATATTTATTTGCTGTAAAATTATCATAACATTTATTCTTAAAATTATACATACTACGTAGACATGAAATATTAAAAAGTAAATAATTATAACCATAAATAGTTTTAGAAAAAACTGTAATTTTTGAATTTTATTTTCAATGAAGAGGGGCCAGTCGGCGGGGTTAAATCTGTCAGCGTACACTCTTCGAGTGAGCTGGATCCTAAGATTTCCCTGCATTAGATGAGTTACCTGGCTAGAGTTCAGTTTCCTAGGTAATAGAGAGCAGGATGGAGGTACGCTCTGCCTCAAAAGTGAGAAGACGAAAACCATTGAAGCCAACGATAAGGATTTTTCTCCCACACCGGGTTAGGGTACTGAAGCTACCACAGCGAAAGGACAGGGATTACGTTTCCCAGCAGCGGTGGGACCGGTAAGCGTTTTTCTCCAACTTCTGTCTCCTGGTTGAATCTTGCAAGCTCTGTCCGGGTTGTAACCAGACATCTTGATTTCGGGAGGAGACTAGGTGATAGCGAGATTGGTTTTTTCGGAGTTTTCTACTTCACGACTGCCACGTCACGGAATTTGCCACGTCAACTCACTCAGATACGTCTACGTCACGACTAAGATTGATGGTTTGATTTTAGTATTAAACAGTGATATGTTAAATTTATTTGATTTTAAATCATTCATCATCATCATTTTCAATGAAATAAAGAATTTTAAACTCATTAGGACTAATAAAACTTGTTTTGAAAAGAATTAAAATATATATTATATAAAATTGGGTCTAAGGTGAACATCTTCGTGAATGAAGAAAAGTTACCTGCCACAACAACAAACTTAAGAAGAATGAAAATGTTTATCTCATCGCCTTCAAGTAAACATTTTATTGTAGCTAACATACTTTATATACACATATGAGTCTATGTTTAATAATAAATAAAAGCAATAGTTTTTAACACTACTATTTTTCGTCACCGATTGATAGTTTAATATCAATTCCTCTAAATCGTTTAATAATGAAGTTTAAAATGGTAGATGTTCACCATTAGCCCACCTCACCTCTCCTTTCACTCCAAAACTGAGCCCCCTACCTCCATATAAATAATTCTTTCGTTTATAATTATATCTAGACCATTATAAATAGATTTTTAATTAATTTTACTATAGAAGATTATATGTTAAAATGTTTTAAAAAAAATTAGTCAACGGACACAGTGAAAGTTTCGAAATTCCAAAATTAAAAACTGAGAATTATTTTATAGGTTGAGATAAATTTTAGAAGAAAATGATTTATTTTATATATATAAATATATCAATAAATAATTTAAATATAGATTTCAAGTAGGAGAATTATTAAAATTTCGAGAATCAAATTTTTTATTTGAATAGAGGATATTGCTGGAGGTTGGAGGGAGTCTCGGTGGAACAATAAGGAAATGTAAAAAAATATTTATAATTGTTTTTAAAACTTTATTTTTTTTTAAAAAATGTTAAATTTCACTCTATGATTAAAAATAAATTATTTTTTTAAATAATTTATATTTTAAATAAAGAAAATAATTGAAATTATATAATTAATTGAAATATAATAATGTATACTTAACAATATATCTTCACTTACAATCATAACCCCAAAACACCTTTAGTTGTTTGATTTATTTTTTTTAAATAATAGTAAATTAATAAGTCATTCTTTATTATGATTTATTAATGTTTTTGTAAGCTAATGGATTTAAATATTATTTATTTAAATGGGATGTCAACAGTTAAGTTTCACTGTCGATAATAACTTAGTTCTAAACCTAAGAGGCATATTAAATTGTAGAATCATCTTTTTGATTATTATGGTTAAATACTAGGATCATTTCTCACTCGCCTTGAGACCTGGGATATTTATCAAACGCTTCCGTTGCTTCTCAGATCTTCTTAATTCTTACCTAACATATATTTTATAAGAATCAAAACCCCGAATAATGGTTCCCTTGAGGGGCGCTAAAAATCTTTTTCTCATTCTTATAAATGTTCTAATAATGATTTTAACATCAAAGTAACATGTTATAACGTATTAATTATGCCTAGGTATATCAATCTATTTTTAAAATTAAAAAAAGTCTTACTTGCTTTTGAAAAAACAAATCCTTATATCAGTAGTAAAATTAATGAAATTACAAATATATCATACATAAAATATAAAGAAAAAAAATTTAAATTTATACAAAATCTAATTTTTTTATGATATAAATGTGAAATATTACTCTAAATTGGGTTGGCCTAGATTTCTTGGAAAAGTTACTTAAGCATAATTAATACGTTATAACATGTTACTTTGATGTTTTAATCATTATTAGAACATTTTATAAGAATGAGAAAAAGATTTTTAGCGCCCCCCAGGGAACCATTATCCAAAACCCCTTAATGAGGTTTATAAGTCCTTTGATTTGTAGTGAATTTATTAGTGGTTGGGGTTATATTAATTAAATGCGAGATAAAATAGCAAGCTTCTGGGGGTAGAGTATATAGATTTAGTGCTACATCTCGATATGGCAGTGAATAAGTCAAACCAGTAATTAATTATAATTCAATTGCACTGCTCTTAAAGCGAAGTCCATCAACTGTTCGTCCCCACTGCATAATAGCAGTATAACTAAAGCAATAATAGCTGAATTCTATGCCTTAGAGGAAGTCGAAGTTTCTATAGAACCATATTGACCAACGAGCTATTATGTTTCACCGCCAGTTCCCTGTATTGAAGATCTCTGTATAGTATGTTGCAAACATTTATAAACGAAATGGCATATTTTGCAAAGGTGTAAATCATATCTAGAGAGTAATTGATTTCACTCTGCAATTTTACAACAACACCTTAAATTATATTTATAATTAAATGCAGAGAGCTCAATAGAATTATATTAAGTTTATTCATGCTGACGAGGCTGTGTTTACCTTAAACACTTTCATCTAGATGTCTTGGTATAAGAGGCATAGTAATATAGAAGTATATTATTAGAAAGTCAAGGTATAAACAATGACAATTCTTAGAGGTATTAGCGAGATGCTGGTTTTGAAACTTATGTTATTCATCCTTTCTCTATTAAGACAGAGCAGTATATCAAGTTCTTAGAGCAGCTGAGAGAGAAGTACCCTGAATAAGAGATTATACTATTCGTTGATAATCTCTCTGTCATAAGAAAAAAGAAACAAAGAAGAGTTAGGAAAAACTAAGAGTAGCACCAGTGTTCAACGTACCTTACAGTCCATAGTTTAATGGAATTGAATTCTACTGGGGTATTTTATATGTCATTACAAGAAACTGCTGCTATACCAGTTGATGCATGACCTACCTATCGATAGGGTCGATTTTTAATAAGTTCAGCTTAGAGAGTTGAAAATTAGTTGGCATAAAAGTGTGCTAAAGAAGAGAAAGTGAATAGATAATTAATTGGCATAAAAGTGTGCTAAAGAAGGGATAGTGAATGTATATTTATAAGTTTTAGAGTTAAGTTAATGAATATTTGAGTCACATTTAAAACTCTTTCGAGAGAGCTGGCTTCTCTTTCTATTCTTCCTCTTAAGGCTTTCTTGGGCCTAGGTAACTTCTCAAGCTGCCAGCTCCAGCATCTATGCTCATTGACTATGTAGGCTAAATATTGGAATAAAGTCTCTTGCTGACTTTATACTTTGTCTGCGACTTTCGCTCTCTGTGAAGCTTGCTCTATTCCTTCATCAAGAAGATGGCAGTACCAAATCTTTCTAAAGAGTTAAGCTACAAATCTAACTTGAAATATAAGGGTGCTTCTGCAGCTCTGAAGCCAGCTCTCACTTATCTTGATCCATTATTTTTCCTTATCTTCTGAAAAGATGCTGTACCTTTTCTTATGAGATTCTTGAATAATTTCTTTCAAGTAATCACCTTTAATTGTTGCAAGTATACCAAAGAAATAGTTTATTTCAGGTAGTTTATTTGACAACCGCTTCTTAGTAGGCAGGTACTGCGAAACTTCTGGGTCGTTCATAGCATCATCATATGAGTTAGTCACTGAGATTTCTGGATAGTTTGGAATCTCTGCAAACTTTACATCTTAAGCTTTCAATGCTTTCTTCTCTTCGCACAGTATTGCTCTTAGAAATGAAATTTTATTACCTTCCATCGTTGGCAGGAACAAACCAACTACATAATAAAGACTTGTTACTATGAGTTCATTACTTTGATGCACCAGGTAGCGATGCAAATCCTCCTTGCTTCTAAATCTTTGAATCAATTCTTGTGCTTGCACTCTTTTCATTGAATCATTCATTGACTCAATCTTGTTTACAGATCTAAGAAACGATATTCAAATTTAAGTTTATTGATTTCAATTATATACCTCTGAAAAACTTATATTAAATATGGGCATCCTATAGGAGGTCAACCTCTAATAAGGATATGGAGAAGGTTTTGAGAACTGGTTTCAAACTTGAGAGATTGATATCAATTTTTACTGTTATTGTTCCATATTTTTAAGATTAAATTGGTACGTACTAAATTAGGAGCAGCTCCTAAATGCTAGTACTTAATTAGGAGCACCATAAATTTAATCACAAAATATCTCCTAAAGCAGTACGTACTTTATTAGGCGCACTTCCTTAATCGGTACATACTATAATCATCTTATTATTGAAAGTAAAAATGGTTACTCACTCACCCATTTTTAAAGTTGGATTGTCTCTTAATAATCATTTTCTTCTCTAATACTCTAAGAATTTCAATTAAATCTTTTTGGCTTGCAAAGCTCTTATATAAGCTCTGAGTTATAGTGGCAGTTTTATAATTATAAATTCAAATTTAAATATGAGCGGTAAAATTTTGAGAAAAACAGCAGCACTTCCATCAAACTAAATGAGACTTAACTTTGGAAGCAATAAAAAGTGTGATAGCTGCGAGGTGAACTCTCATAAAGAACTAGCAGAGCTATAACTTGAGGTTTCTGTTTTTAAAATAGAAATTAATAATAGAAAATAAATGGCAAACAAGTGTGTGGGAGACAGAGAGGAGGATAAAGTTAGAAATAAAATTTAAATTTAGGCAGAGGAAGTTGAAGTGTATTTTTGTGAAAAGTGTGAAAGAAACTTAACTCATAAATCTAGCTGGTAGAGGCATATGAAAGTCCTTAAGAAAGCTAAGCCTATTGCATACTTAAAGCATGAAAAAATTTTTGGAAAGTTAATTGCTTTGAGTGCTATAAGCAGTACTCTCATACAAGAGACTTAAAGAAACATCTATTATAAGCCCACAATAAAGAAATAAAAGTTGAATATTAAAACACTCAACTGAAGTTGCTCAACAAAAGAAAAGCAATATAGCCTCTTTAAGTTCAGGAACTTTAATAAGCAAGTGAATCAGAGTATGTGAGGATTGCACGCAACTTCTTAGCATCAAAGGTCACTAAAATCATGATTGAAATATAATACAAGAAAATTTCAGTACTTGCATAGATTGATTTTGATACTTCTCTTTAAAGTTATCTAATTCTAGAGTACTCCTTTGATAAGAAAGTTATCAATGATCATCAATATGCTTACAAGGTTTATCCTTTCAACTATCTCTTAAGTAATGATAAATATTAGATGGAGTTTACAAACGAGTATTAAGTACTAAATACTTAATAAAGCTAGATGCTGTTCTCCTAGCCAAAGATCATGTAGCTTTCAGACTACCACTCTTTGAAACGACACTCAGATATTTCATAACTTATCAAAGAAATCATAGATAACTTGCATTAATAGCAACCTAAGCTATACAAGGTATCAAAGAGCTTCATAAGTTAGGCTTTGTTCACAGAGATCTCAAACCTGAGAATATAATGTTGAACTTTTCACCAGTAACAGAAGCAATTATTTATTTCAACAGAGCCTTAAGAGTGAAAGTATCAAGGCTTGGAAGTGTTATGGGAACTCCAGAAAGAGAAAACTGGAGAGATGAAGACTTATAGTGGGATGTGTTGGCTATAGCAGGAATAATAATAGAGTGCGATATGCCTCGAAACGATTACTACTCTATAATGTGCGAAAAAGATGCTAACCAAAGAATAAAGTAGTTTATAGACAAAACTAGAGTCTCTCAATCGATAAACAATGGCAGAATTAATAATAATAAAACCTAACTCAAGATCAGACATATAAATAGAGCAGAAAGAGTTGTGATTGAGCAAGATAAACTTTAGACCTCTCCTACATGATGCAAAAGTGCATTTTGAGTAATTAAATTAAATAAATTTACTATGAATTTCACATTAAACCTATTAATAACCCCAACCCCTAACAAATTCCCTACAAATCCATGCACCTATAAACATTTTAAGGGGTTTTAAACTAACTTTCAAATTATTAATCGCCTTTACAGAGTGATTTGCTTTACTGTTCCATTTTAGAAACCAATTTAATATATTCGATTAAATACAAAGTGCCAAAGAACGTATTATAAATTTACTACACGCTGGTGAGGCAATGATTCACGTTTAATCATTTTTTGTATAAGTTTATTTGCAAAATGTACAGTTGAGGATATGATTAAAAGTTTAGGTTCAAAGTCATGCTTTTCTTGGTAGAATAAATATTTAATATGTATCGTAGAGTTATTTTACACAATATTTTTCAACAAAGACTGAATGATACATTATATCCCTGAAAATAACTCAGTAATTATTATAGTTATTATTAGATTATTTGTTTGTAGAAACTTACTTTATAAAAATTTAAGGACTCCAGGATAATTAAAGAAAGATAAAATAATTGCATAATTTTTATTCCTTGCACACCTCATTTAAATAGAATTGAGTTATATTGTGACTGTTGAAAGACCTTTAAAAGAAACAATTTTTATAGCACTATATGCACAACTTGAAGATAGATGCATTAGATTTCATTAAAAGGTTACTAAGATAGCCAGCGATTATAAAGAAAAGTCTAGAACAAGAAAAGAGAGAATTTGTGTTTATAATATAATTTTAGATTTTATTGCATAGATAAGTTCACATCTTAAATTATCTCTAAAAAATGCTGACTTCTCTATCAATATTTCCACATCATTTGCCTTGCTAGTCCTATTCTTTTTCATTTAGTTCAAACTCCAGCATCTATTTTCATCTTTTCTAAGTTTTCATAAATTTTAAGAAATGACAAATTTTTGTGTAAAAAATGAGAAAGATTCAGCAAAAATATAATGAACTACCAAGAAATATATGCTTGAGGATAAAAGGAAATATAACTAGAACTCTTAAAATAAAATAAATGTTTACTAAATCAAATAATTCAAGTTGAAAAAAAACTATTAATTATATATTTTTTCACTCTCTGAGGTAAACTTACTTAACTATCATAAGTAAAAAATAAATTTAGTAAAATCGATGCAATTAAACATTATATTAAAAAGATATATTTCATATAACTGCTCATGGCTCTAATCATATTACTATGCAATCATTTAAAATCAAGTAAGAAAAGATAGTTTTTAAAAAGATCGTAAATACTTAATCTCTGATAATAAGTAAGTATAATTTGTGTTAATAATATTTTAATTTCATGCTTCTTACATCAATAAAAAGATATTTAATAAGTGTGATATCGGATAAAAATTTATATGATTGTCAAGTCAATCAAAAATATTTAAGATTGTCTTTGGAGGTATTCTTTCGTGATAATTAATAGTTATATAGGAAATTAAACTTGATAAAAGAATTTTAATTAGTGTTTTCCGATTAATATAAAGGGTTTATCAATATTTTTTCAAAGAATTTATACTGGAAATACGAAGATTTTAATTTGAAAACACTATGATCACAAGGATTTATAATTATTTAAATATAGAATTATAGAAAAAGAGTGATAGAATAAGAATTTTTTGTTGTTGAAAATTTAAAGATGTTTGAAATACATAACTTGAGATAAAATAGTAGTAATGAATTGCTTAAGCAAGGGAACCCTGCATTCAAAGATAAAAAATACTTAGAATAGATATTTTATTTAAATAAAGTTTAATTTTTATTAAAATTAAAAATGATTCGTTATACCAAGTTAGCTATGAATATTTAGTAAAATAATCATATTATCCTCACATAAACAAATAAAATTTGAACTTTAATCACCTTTATAACCCTATTAAACTCTAATGCATTAGTTTTATATTATATTAATCATTCTTTTGAAGGAATTTTGGGGTTTTGAATCATGGGATAGAAAATTATGAAGCATTTACCTATGATATTAGTCTAACAAGTGATTTTCGTAATGTTATTAATAGTTAAGAAATCTTAAATGTTTTATCAATATAAAAATGAAAACATATTTTTGTTTATAAAATATTAAAAAAGAATTTTAATAAAAAATGAATTTTTCCTTCTATAATTAACTCAAATCAATTTGTATAAATACAATAACAACGATAACAAATACGATTTTATCGATAACTATTTGAAATGGATTATTTCATCAGAAACTTGTGAACTATAAGAGTTATTCCAGCGACTGTATACTATTGTAAAATATTTATCGTTATCTATTTTTTTTAATTATTTTTTATATTAACTAGCATTCAATCAAAATTCTAAGAGACTAAAAAATTAATAAAAATTTAACAATAATAAAATATAAATGAAAAAATAATTGTTCTGAAATAATTTTTTTAAAAACATTTGAGAATTTTAATAAAAGAGTTGGAAAAAATGACTGAGTATATATTAATTAATGTAAATTCGAAAGTACGATAATATTTATAGGTGATTTCCTTTTATCTTATCAAGCTTGAATGCTTAAATTGTCCTTATTTAAATAAAAAAATAAATAAAAAGAATTCAGAAATCTTACCTGATCAGTAGAGTTTATAAAAAGTAAATATTTATAAAAATAAGCAGAGAGTAAAGAACATAAGTTATAAATTACAATATTGATAATAATTATAGTATAAATAGAAGAATTGTAGAATTCTATTGATGATTTCATTTTTATTTCAATATAATATTTATCATAAATTTATTATTAATTTATCCATTAACAAACATTTAAGCATGATTACCAATTGTGAAAGCTTATAAAAATTTATGGATTTATTAGAAACTCAAGAAAAAAATAACAATTTGGACATAGCTAACTCTTTATTAAACGAAAAAAATGCAAATTATTATAATAACCAAAGTGGAGCATGACATATTTTAGATTGTATTGAAGGACCATACGGTTATATAGGTTTTAAAAGATTCAACAATATTTAGTAAATAATTGTTTTTTAAACGTAATAGTAAAATGTTAATATAAATTTGTAATTTTTATTTTTTTCTAGTTTTTTTCAAACAAATTAAAAGTAGGCTTTGTAAATATTCTTATTTTATTAACCACAACATTATTTTTAAAATGAATTTCTTAAGAACTCACCTTTATTATAGGTAATTTATTATTTATACTTTTATTTAAATTATTAATTAGTTATATAATTAAATTATTTTTTATGAATTATACACAATATACAGAGCAATGAAATCTTAGTTTGCTTTTGTAGATGGAATGTACTATTTTAATATAAAAGATTACAGATATTTTGAATATATTTCAAAATAAGAAAAGTAAAAGGTTGATATTCTTATATAAACTTCTAATTATTTGTTTATTAAATTATTATAATTTAAACTTACTTGAGGAAGCCTGCATCTTCGAGATTCGCATCTGTTTGTGGACATACTTAAGTTATTTAAAATATAGGAAAATATATGATAATTTTAATATAAGTTGATATCCCTCCGTATGATGATTTTTAGTGGGCCTCAAATGAATTTAGCATGACTTTGGACTAAGATTAGTATGATTTATCAGATATTATTCAAAATGACTACTCTATATTTGGAAATATTCACAAAATAAACAAAGAACTTAATAAAAAAAGACCAACATTTGAAAGTTTATTAACTGTTGGAATAAAAAAGATTGGACCTAGACTAGAAAAACAGTTATAATATAATATAGATTCTCTGTGAAAATACGAAAAAAATAAAAATATAAATGTAGATTGAATTAAATTTTAACATTTTCAAATAATTTTAAATATCAAATCTTTACTTCAATCCTTAAAGTAAAAATAATCTATTATAACTGCAAAAATGTTTAGATTGATTATTAATATTTTAAATAAGAAGAATCTTTTGACTTAAATGAGTAATATTTTTTATATTATTGGGTCTAAGGTGAAGATCTTCGTGAATGAAGAAGAGGAGCGCATTGAGCTTACCTGCCACAACAACAAACTTAAGAAGAACGAAGACGTTTATCTCATTGATCACATGTGGACCTTCAAGTAAACTTTGTATAATAGCGTTTTGTATTAAATACCAAAATTTTTATTCTTAATTTACAGAGATGCTGAGCCCACTCTTAGACAGAATGATGCACTCCTTGATAGATTGCTTTAAAGCATCGCTCGTTATTCTGAGAAACAAGACTTGCCAAACAATCCTTACGAAAAGAAGAGACCATCCCTACAGGATTATCTCAGAACCTTGAATGAAGACACTAAGGTGTATTGAAATTAATATCTTATAAATAAGTGAGAATCTTAGCAATTATTTCATAGCAAAGTACATTTTCATTTATACTTAATGTACGATTTGGATGACTATGGAATTGCGAATATCGATCTCATCCCTTTCAGTCAAGCAGCTGAGGAAATCTCACTTTATGGCAACAAGATTGAGAATCCTGGATAGATCACCTCATTCTTGGCACCCCTTCCAAATCTCAAAGCTCTCTGGCTCAATAATAACCCTGTTGTTTATAATTGTGTTAACTTCAATACCATTGGTGAGATAAATTTTAAAATGGAACATAGCTATACACTTCAAATTAAACTAGTTTAATATATTGTCATAAAACCAATTATTAATTTAAAGATGAGACATAGTCACGATGCATAGTTTTGTGGATCCTATGTGACAAAACAGTTTGACAGTGAAAAGTCTTGAAAAACTAATTATCCATACAGGTAATAAAATTTTGAGAGCCCACAAAAACCAGGACTGTATACATGATACTGCAAGGTACATATAAATGGAAGAAAGAGCTTAAATTGATACTATAAACTGGTTGGTTAATCCCCAGTAATAATTTCAGTACAGTACAGCATTAAATAATAATAATAAATTTAAAGATGATGCCATAATTAGAAATTATAAACAGTAAATTTACCAGCAAAGCAGGAAGATGGGCAATGTTATTTTACGCCAGGGAACAAGGAGCACAGGAATTAAACCAAATTAGAGAATTAGATTTGGCAAGCAAGGGAGTTTTACATATGAAAGATATTTCAGTCTTTGATGAAATGACAAGTCTAGAGGTGCTTGATTTATCATAAAATTTTAGTTTAAAAATATAATAAATGAACTTTTTATTATGATCTCAGTGATCATCCAGAATTCTTTTTGAGCGACGTTGAAATAGAAGAGCAACAAAAACAACAAAAAGAGGGTGCAATTCATGATGGAGGGGAGATAGAATTCATTCAGAAAGCACACACTTTGGACGAATTACTTGGAAAACTTAAATGGGTCAAAAAGCTTTTATGCGATGAGTCACTTGAGAACTATATTCTCTAGACCAGGGACGAGAAAGGATTCTTGCCAAGTTTAGTTGAAATTAATAGAGTCGCAGTGAAGATTTTAGATGGAACTGAAAGGGACAAGGAGAAAAACATCAGAAAGGTCATGGATAAAATTTGGTAGTACTTGGGCACTTACAGAATTGTTAAGGAAGACCAGATGGACGAGGAAAATGTATGGTACTTAATGGACGAGGTGGGAACTGCCATGAGACACAGTGATGAACCTAACTTTGCAGTACATCCATTCATCTATAGTCCCAATATGAAGCTATTACTTTATATTTAGGGAAAAAAGGATATCAAATGAATTATAGATGATCATACTATCACATACTCTATCTTTTTTAATATTTTAGTAAAATATTTTTAATTTACAAATCGCATGGCCAATAAAAGAAATTAATGACGGTGATGTGATTTACAGAGATTTTCAAAAATTTCTAAATTTTCATAATTATTACTCTAAAAATAAATTATTTAATCTAAAAGATTTCTTAAAGGGGATTGATGAATCAAAATTCAGATCTGCCAGACTTGCAGTTTGGTTCAACACTCCTCAAGAATACTACTTAGAGTAACTCAAAATCTACCGTGGCATTAAACCCAACGAGGACGCCATGGAAATGCATCAATACTATCAAAATAAGTATTAGGCAGTTGAACCTATTGATAAAGTTCTTGAGATCGAGGACAAACCAATCACCGTTTACACAGACTATATTCAAATCTAAGAACATCTCAAGTCATTTTTAATAATTAAAAAGCTCCCTATTTAATGGTTGCTATCGTGTTTTAATTTATATAAGTAGTCATCTAAATTTCAACAAATTGAGGATCCATTTGCTGCTCAAATCGCTTGGGTAACTGTTGATTATTACACAGTCTTGAGGCAAAAAATTAACCTTAATTTGGAGAATAAGTTCTTCAATTAGTTCTAATATGAGGGCTCTCTAGTTATGAAAAATCATCTTGCTACCCTAGTTAAAACTACATTCAGCAATAAAAATTTCATCACTTAATTTCAATTTTGATAATTGTGAATGTTTCATTTTATATAATTGAATGAAGACGACTAAAACATTATCTAAGAGACCTATATCTTGAATGACTATCTACCAGCATTTGTTGGAAGGTTTTTAGAGAAAAAGAAGAGAGGAGAGGAAAATTCTTGGATCTTAAAACCAACCAATATATTTATATAATTTGCTATATTAAATATGGCAAGATCAATGGACACCTTTGTAACTAATATATATATATTAAAAAGTATAACTAACAACTTAGATTAAATTGTTAGAATGGTTGAGACTGGTCCAAAGATTGCTTAAAAGTATATCAATAATACCTTGACTCTCAATGGAAAGAAGTTCGATATGAGATTTACTCATAAAATTTAATTGCTTGCACTTTGTACTTATTGACTGTTAATTCATATATTTATTTCAATTTGAGAATATGTATTAATTTTAGATTTGTTGTATTGCTCAAATCAGTCTTACCATTAGAAGTGTACATTTACGATGAGTTTAAATTAAAATTAAACTTTTATATAGTTCTACACCCGCCATTCTAATAATCAATATGAAATGACCGAGAGCTCATTTGCTAACTACGAAACTCATTTCACTGTCATGAACTATAAAGAGGGAGTCGCTCTTACTAATATTAGATATTTCGATTTCGAGAAGGAATTCAATTTTAAATTCATCATTTTTGTAATACTTAATCAATAATAAAGTTTAAATTCCTCTATTAATATGCAGATAGATTTTTATAAAAATTCGACGCAGAATACGCAGGTGTTATGACATTTGACGTCATTAAAAAGAGAATCTACTAGGCAATTAAGAAACTTTTCATTGCCTTCCAAGTGAAACATGGAAAAGACTTTGAGGGCCTTGGGGAGCAGACCCGCAAATGCAGAAGTATATATGGAGTCGATATTATGGTCAATGATCAATTTGAACCTAAAATTCTTGAAGCTACTTTTTCACCTGATTGCAAGAGAGCTTGCAAATTTATAGATCATAGTGATAATTCAAATGTAAATTATGGGCAATATTTTGTTTATCAATTTAATTATGTCAAAACAAAACTAATAATTAAAATGCAGATTCAATCCAGATTTCTTCAATGAAGTATTCGGGTGCTTATTCCTTAATGAAACCAAGAATGTTACTAAAATATGAAGCGAAGACACTCATTAGAATTACAACTATTTATTTTTGAATCTAATCAATATTTATTCAGATAACACTTAAATTTTAATTTTTATCTTGAACTATATAGGATTAAAAATAGCTAAGACTATATGTCCATAAAATTTAATTATTGCATCTCAATGAGGCCAATTCTAGAACTTAAAAAAATGTAAAATAATTATGAATAAAATCTTTTATAAAATATTCATAAAATATATACCTTATCTAAATGACACTAATTATACTCAATTTTTAATTAATTCATAAATAAAGAGATAGGAAAGGCTTTTTTTTATTTAATTAGATTTGAAGGCTAAATTTTTAACATTATTTATTATTATTTTTTATATTTAGATGCTGGAATTTATAAAGAAATACAACATTTTAATTAAGAAATAGTTTTTAAAATAAATAATCATTGAATTTTATTAAAGGAGCCATTAAGCAGAATATTATAGCCAGATTTATTCATTTAGCTTTATTAATTTTTATGTTAATTCATAAATATATTTTTAATAAAATAATAGCTTTATTCGTTTTTTCTATCTTTTGTCAGTCTATTACTGCTAGAGTTAATATCCATAAACGTTGAATTAAGCAAACTTGAATTAACAATTTTAAATCTAGAAAAATCAGCAACAGATTGATTATTATTAATTATTCTTATTAAAAATTAAATGGTATTTCTTAACTTTATTGTGTTAAAATGAATCTAAGCATAAAATTTTAATTTTATAAGGGGACTTATTTTTCCAGAATTCGTTGTTGATTATGCAAATCTGACTTATGACTTAATTTTAGAATGATTTAAATTTCTAAGATCTTTGCTGCTCTACAATACAAAAAAGATTGTGTTTTTTATGTAAAAATATCTTTATATAATCTTAAATACAGATTGTGAAAACTGAATACTTTTCTCGCCTTTCCCTCCTTCTTTCTCATCAAATTCTAACTATTTAAGTGCAGGTAGAAAATTGCCTGAATTTTACAATTTATCATGCCTCATGTTTTTAATATTTGACTTACTGAGTACATTTCTCGTTGTGATTTGCTTTAATTTTTCTTCTTCCTCTTTTCTATCATTTTAAGTTAATTTATCAAATTCCTAGGGAGAGTGAATGAATATTTTAGAACGAGAATATGATCTTAATCTTCTGTGGTCTCTCTGATTACTAGAATTCAGTCGATTAGAAGACTCATCGTTTCTGTTAAATATAAAAATATTAAATAGTATAATATATTTATGCAGATTTAAATATTCAACTATAATTTAATAATTTATGTTTGAGAGATTAGATGAATTCATTGAAAGTAGATTTTGCTTTAACTTTTATGATAGATTTTCTAGGTTAAATGTTTTAAGAAAATAATAAAGTTTATAAGATATAGAAAACAAAAATTTAAACAAACTATTGAAAATTTGATGAAATTATTAATATGCTCTAGTTAATTTCTTCATCAAAAGCTGATCACTTCTGTGATATTTTTTCTCGATTTCATTAGACATTTTAACAAATTATTCCATGGTCATTTGAGTTTTTTAATTTGGTTTTTTTGTATATGATTATAAACTAAAAATAATTTATGAATGATATTGAATTATATATAGCAGAGATTTGTTTTAATTGAAGTTAATAAATAATGAAATACCAAAGACACAGTTTAATACCTATGATTTTAAACACGTAATGATTATGAAAACAAAAAGTAAATTATTTACTATCGCTATATATATATTCAATTATTTAATTTATATATGTTTTCTTAACCTTCTTTGTATTTAAAAACTCCTTGATTTATGATTATTCATTCATTAATATTGCGCATTTTAATACCTTTCCCTATAATAAAGTTTATATTAAAAATTATGCTAGTTCTTTTTTATAAATTAGTTTGAAGTTTAAATTTATCCTTTGTAAAATATTCCCGACAAATGAGTTTTTCGTTTTAATTCTCCAACAAGTTATGTTTACCTATCTTTATAAGCCACTCCATAATTCATTTAAATAATCTTTCTAGTGGGAATTTAATAATCTTATAGCTATATTATTTGATTTGATATTAAGTTGTTGCTCTGCATTAAATGATCGAGATCTTAATTCTGGTACTCTTGAATATTTTAAGATTGCTAATCACCTTGGGAATATAGCAAGCCACGTTCTTCAAGTTTTCTTTTTTAAATTTCCTTAATCATTTAAGATATTTGGGTTTCTTGGCTTTGAGTCACTGAACTAAAACTAGTCTTCACTCCTTCAGGAAAAGTTTTTGGAAGTCTTTCAACTTTAATTTTTGATTATTTGCTGATCTCTGAGTGATCGCCATTTTATCTTTTTGATAAAGTATCCTTGTAA
Source organism: Oxytricha trifallax (assembly GCA_000711775.1). Lineage (NCBI taxonomy): Eukaryota > Ciliophora > Spirotrichea > Sporadotrichida > Oxytrichidae > Oxytricha > Oxytricha trifallax. The sequence goes on from ARYC01017819.1 coordinate 38,916, forward strand.
TCCAAGTCTTTAAAATGGGATAGTGAAATGTCTCCATTCATAAGTCTATTAAAGTCAGTGGTGTTGATGCCTATTATTGATTCTTTCTTATTTGGCTGATTCTATTCCTTCCTCTATAAAAATAAAAATATAACAAGTTAGTACTTACCTTCTACTTTTGTCTTTGCTTTTGAAGTTCTTTTAACTTTTCTTTCTTTTTCTATTGACCTCTTAATCTATCAATCAATATTTAAGTTTATTCATCCATAATTTCATAAGACTTTGGTTTCTACTCATCCAACTTTATCTGTCTGACAATGCTCATTTCAAAAAAGCCCTCTTTGGTATTGATCTTTTTCCTCGAAGAATATTGCTCAGGAGAAGATTTTTCTGAATAATTCAAACTTCCTCTGCGGAATTCATTGCTTGTAAAAACCCCAAGTTTCGAACTAAACTTTTTAATTCCAAAAGATGTTCGTTTTGTTGCAGATCTTGAATCTACTCTTAATAAAGAAATATCATGTGATTCATCTTCATTTTAATTTTAATTGTGTTAACGTACTATTTTCTGGCAAAGATTAGCGACATAATTGTCATAAGGAGCCGGTTATGGCTCGTCCTCAAATTCTTCATTATTTAAATAGCATAGATCAAACCTTTTATCTGATTGTGGGCCAGTTAAATTTGCAATATGTGAAAGTTAAAGGATTACATTTTTAGCATTATACTCTTTTAACTGTTTTAATAGTTCTCCTTCTCTTATAAATTACATAGACTACCCTAATATAGAATCAAAACAGGAATCTCCAATTAGCAATGAATCAGAAGTGTTTAAGAAGAGATTTATTACATCAAGTTATTTCGATTTTTTACTCTCTTAGTTTTGTACGTCTTAAGTTTTTTATCCTTTTTTCATTTTTATAAGCCGTTTGATTATGAACTCTTTCAATATTTAGTTAATAAATTATTCAATTATTCTTTAAATTCTTTAATTTATATTAATTTTAACAAAATTATTGTAAATTAATTAATTAAAATCAATGGAAAATAATACATCTTTTCCAAAAATTGTCCGCCTAAGTGTTGGTGGTGTTCACTTTGAGACATCAATTGATACTTTGATTTCTGATTAAAACTCGATGCTTGCAGCTATGTTTTCAGGCAGGCATAATGTATAGAAAGATGAGGATGGACGCTACTTTATTGACAGAGATGGAACTCATTTCAGGTACATACTTAATTATCTGAGAGATGGCAATACTTACATACCTTTCGACAATTAGTAATTATTGGATGAACTTTACAAGGAGGTCCAATTTTTTAACCTTGAAAATCTATTGCATCGTTTGGATTAAGAAAGACAAGGTGGAGGTAAGAAGATATCTTATACTAAAGTTCTAGAACTCATTAATTTTTCAACAAAGCCTCTCTAAATGCCTGGCATCAAATTTACCAATATTAGCTTAAGATACTTAAACCTGGACAGATCAAACTTGAGAGGTTGTGACTTTTAAGGTTGTTAAGCTCAAGAAGTTACTTTTAATTTTGCTAACCTGTAAAACTGCAATTTTAATGATTCAAATTTTAAGAATGGAACTTTCCGTGAAGCAAATTTAAGTCGTAGTACTTTTATTGGTGCTAACTTTATGCATGTTGATTTTGTAAAAGCCGTAGGAAAGGATTGCAATTTTCTAAAAGCAAAGTTGTCTAATGCGGATATGCGGGAGGGAGACTTTGAAAATTCCAACTTTAATGAGGCCTCTCTTCATGGTGCTAACTTGGAAAGAGCTAATTTATAATTTTGCACTTTAACTGACACAAACCTCGATCGTGCAAATATCTCAAATTTAAGAGGCGGCTCAGATAGAAATGCTGCAGCAGGTGGATAAATTTCCAATATATTTTCAGAATGAATTGTGTATTTATAGTTTCAAATATAACTTTAAAAATAGACTTATAGTGAAAATTTGTATTAACCTAAAGTTAATATCTACTTAAGTTTAATTTCATAATTACAATAGTTTAGAAAAAACCATTTTATCTTCTTAGTTTCTTCTTAATCTACTATAGTTTACAATGCCCTAACTTTTCTTTCAACAGCCCTATTCTTTTCGACATGTCATAATTTAAATCAGATCTCTTTGCCCATCTTTATAAACTTTTAGGACTCATGTTTCTAAAATTATTTGTTTTAATATCTCTTTATGTTTATGAACCTCCTCTTAACTAAGATCTTGTTGAGAATTTTTATGTCATTAATCTAACAGAGCTAGAGCCATTTAATTCTGGAATATTAATTCCTTTTTCTGATGTTTTTTAAACAAACTCTTATCTAATTTCTTAATTTTCCCTCAAAAGCCTGTGATAATTATACGGTATGCTTGTTGTCAAACTTTACGCTATTTCCATTTTCTTCTAATAG
>ARYC01017820.1:0-21772 GCA_000711775.1 Oxytricha trifallax
TTAAGGAAGACCAGATGGACGAGGAAAATGTATGGTACTTAATGGACGAGGTGGGAACTGCCATGAGACACAGTGATGAACCTAACTTTGCAGTACATCCATTCATCTATAGTCCCAATATGAAGCTATTACTTTATATTTAGGGAAAAAAGGATATCAAATGAATTATAGATGATCATACTATCACATACTCTATCTTTTTTAATATTTTAGTAAAATATTTTTAATTTACAAATCGCATGGCCAATAAAAGAAATTAATGACGGTGATGTGATTTACAGAGATTTTCAAAAATTTCTAAATTTTCATAATTATTACTCTAAAAATAAATTATTTAATCTAAAAGATTTCTTAAAGGGGATTGATGAATCAAAATTCAGATCTGCCAGACTTGCAGTTTGGTTCAACACTCCTCAAGAATACTACTTAGAGTAACTCAAAATCTACCGTGGCATTAAACCCAACGAGGACGCCATGGAAATGCATCAATACTATCAAAATAAGTATTAGGCAGTTGAACCTATTGATAAAGTTCTTGAGATCGAGGACAAACCAATCACCGTTTACACAGACTATATTCAAATCTAAGAACATCTCAAGTCATTTTTAATAATTAAAAAGCTCCCTATTTAATGGTTGCTATCGTGTTTTAATTTATATAAGTAGTCATCTAAATTTCAACAAATTGGGATCCATTTGCTGCTCAAATCGCTTGGGTAACTGTTGATTATTACACAGTCTTGAGGCAAAAAATTAACCTTAATTTGGAGAATAAGTTCTTCAATTAGTTCTAATATGAGGGCTCTCTAGTTATGAAAAATCATCTTGCTACCCTAGTTAAAACTACATTCAGCAATAAAAATTTCATCACTTAATTTCAATTTTGATAATTGTGAATGTTTCATTTTATATAATTGAATGAAGACGACTAAAACATTATCTAAGAGACCTATATCTTGAATGACTATCTACCAGCATTTGTTGGAAGGTTTTTAGAGAAAAAGAAGAGAGGAGAGGAAAATTCTTGGATCTTAAAACCAACCAATATATTTATATAATTTGCTATATTAAATATGGCAAGATCAATGGACACCTTTGTAACTAATATATATATATTAAAAAGTATAACTAACAACTTAGATTAAATTGTTAGAATGGTTGAGACTGGTCCAAAGATTGCTTAAAAGTATATCAATAATACCTTGACTCTCAATGGAAAGAAGTTCGATATGAGATTTACTCATAAAATTTAATTGCTTGCACTTTGTACTTATTGACTGTTAATTCATATATTTATTTCAATTTGAGAATATGTATTAATTTTAGATTTGTTGTATTGCTCAAATCAGTCTTACCATTAGAAGTGTACATTTACGATGAGTTTAAATTAAAATTAAACTTTTATATAGTTCTACACCCGCCATTCTAATAATCAATATGAAATGACCGAGAGCTCATTTGCTAACTACGAAACTCATTTCACTGTCATGAACTATAAAGAGGGAGTCGCTCTTACTAATATTAGATATTTCGATTTCGAGAAGGAATTCAATTTTAAATTCATCATTTTTGTAATACTTAATCAATAATAAAGTTTAAATTCCTCTATTAATATGCAGATAGATTTTTATAAAAATTCGACGCAGAATACGCAGGTGTTATGACATTTGACGTCATTAAAAAGAGAATCTACTAGGCAATTAAGAAACTTTTCATTGCCTTCCAAGTGAAACATGGAAAAGACTTTGAGGGCCTTGGGGAGCAGACCCGCAAATGCAGAAGTATATATGGAGTCGATATTATGGTCAATGATCAATTTGAACCTAAAATTCTTGAAGCTACTTTTTCACCTGATTGCAAGAGAGCTTGCAAATTTATAGATCATAGTGATAATTCAAATGTAAATTATGGGCAATATTTTGTTTATCAATTTAATTATGTCAAAACAAAACTAATAATTAAAATGCAGATTCAATCCAGATTTCTTCAATGAAGTATTCGGGTGCTTATTCCTTAATGAAACCAAGAATGTTACTAAAATATGAAGCGAAGACACTCATTAGAATTACAACTATTTATTTTTGAATCTAATCAATATTTATTCAGATAACACTTAAATTTTAATTTTTATCTTGAACTATATAGGATTAAAAATAGCTAAGACTATATGTCCATAAAATTTAATTATTGCATCTCAATGAGGCCAATTCTAGAACTTAAAAAAATGTAAAATAATTATGAATAAAATCTTTTATAAAATATTCATAAAATATATACCTTATCTAAATGACACTAATTATACTCAATTTTTAATTAATTCATAAATAAAGAGATAGGAAAGGCTTTTTTTTATTTAATTAGATTTGAAGGCTAAATTTTTAACATTATTTATTATTATTTTTTATATTTAGATGCTGGAATTTATAAAGAAATACAACATTTTAATTAAGAAATAGTTTTTAAAATAAATAATCATTGAATTTTATTAAAGGAGCCATTAAGCAGAATATTATAGCCAGATTTATTCATTTAGCTTTATTAATTTTTATGTTAATTCATAAATATATTTTTAATAAAATAATAGCTTTATTCGTTTTTTCTATCTTTTGTCAGTCTATTACTGCTAGAGTTAATATCCATAAACGTTGAATTAAGCAAACTTGAATTAACAATTTTAAATCTAGAAAAATCAGCAACAGATTGATTATTATTAATTATTCTTATTAAAAATTAAATGGTATTTCTTAACTTTATTGTGTTAAAATGAATCTAAGCATAAAATTTTAATTTTATAAGGGGACTTATTTTTCCAGAATTCGTTGTTGATTATGCAAATCTGACTTATGACTTAATTTTAGAATGATTTAAATTTCTAAGATCTTTGCTGCTCTACAATACAAAAAAGATTGTGTTTTTTATGTAAAAATATCTTTATATAATCTTAAATACAGATTGTGAAAACTGAATACTTTTCTCGCCTTTCCCTCCTTCTTTCTCATCAAATTCTAACTATTTAAGTGCAGGTAGAAAATTGCCTGAATTTTACAATTTATCATGCCTCATGTTTTTAATATTTGACTTACTGAGTACATTTCTCGTTGTGATTTGCTTTAATTTTTCTTCTTCCTCTTTTCTATCATTTTAAGTTAATTTATCAAATTCCTAGGGAGAGTGAATGAATATTTTAGAACGAGAATATGATCTTAATCTTCTGTGGTCTCTCTGATTACTAGAATTCAGTCGATTAGAAGACTCATCGTTTCTGTTAAATATAAAAATATTAAATAGTATAATATATTTATGCAGATTTAAATATTCAACTATAATTTAATAATTTATGTTTGAGAGATTAGATGAATTCATTGAAAGTAGATTTTGCTTTAACTTTTATGATAGATTTTCTAGGTTAAATGTTTTAAGAAAATAATAAAGTTTATAAGATATAGAAAACAAAAATTTAAACAAACTATTGAAAATTTGATGAAATTATTAATATGCTCTAGTTAATTTCTTCATCAAAAGCTGATCACTTCTGTGATATTTTTTCTCGATTTCATTAGACATTTTAACAAATTATTCCATGGTCATTTGAGTTTTTTAATTTGGTTTTTTTGTATATGATTATAAACTAAAAATAATTTATGAATGATATTGAATTATATATAGCAGAGATTTGTTTTAATTGAAGTTAATAAATAATGAAATACCAAAGACACAGTTTAATACCTATGATTTTAAACACGTAATGATTATGAAAACAAAAAGTAAATTATTTACTATCGCTATATATATATTCAATTATTTAATTTATATATGTTTTCTTAACCTTCTTTGTATTTAAAAACTCCTTGATTTATGATTATTCATTCATTAATATTGCGCATTTTAATACCTTTCCCTTATAATAAAGTTTATATTAAAAATTATGCTAGTTCTTTTTTATAAATTAGTTTGAAGTTTAAATTTATCCTTTGTAAAATATTCCCGACAAATGAGTTTTTCGTTTTAATTCTCCAACAAGTTATGTTTACCTATCTTTATAAGCCACTCCATAATTCATTTAAATAATCTTTCTAGTGGGAATTTAATAATCTTATAGCTATATTATTTGATTTGATATTAAGTTGTTGCTCTGCATTAAATGATCGAGATCTTAATTCTGGTACTCTTGAATATTTTAAGATTGCTAATCACCTTGGGAATATAGCAAGCCACGTTCTTCAAGTTTTCTTTTTTAAATTTCCTTAATCATTTAAGATATTTGGGTTTCTTGGCTTTGAGTCACTGAACTAAAACTAGTCTTCACTCCTTCAGGAAAAGTTTTTGGAAGTCTTTCAACTTTAATTTTTGATTATTTGCTGATCTCTGAGTGATCGCCATTTTATCTTTTTGATAAAGTATCCTTGTAATCCAAGTCTTTAAAATGGGATAGTGAAATGTCTCCATTCATAAGTCTATTAAAGTCAGTGGTGTTGATGCCTATTATTGATTCTTTCTTATTTGGCTGATTCTATTCCTTCCTCTATAAAAATAAAAATATAACAAGTTAGTACTTACCTTCTACTTTTGTCTTTGCTTTTGAAGTTCTTTTAACTTTTCTTTCTTTTTCTATTGACCTCTTAATCTATCAATCAATATTTAAGTTTATTCATCCATAATTTCATAAGACTTTGGTTTCTACTCATCCAACTTTATCTGTCTGACAATGCTCATTTCAAAAAAGCCCTCTTTGGTATTGATCTTTTTCCTCGAAGAATATTGCTCAGGAGAAGATTTTTCTGAATAATTCAAACTTCCTCTGCGGAATTCATTGCTTGTAAAAACCCCAAGTTTCGAACTAAACTTTTTAATTCCAAAAGATGTTCGTTTTGTTGCAGATCTTGAATCTACTCTTAATAAAGAAATATCATGTGATTCATCTTCATTTTAATTTTAATTGTGTTAACGTACTATTTTCTGGCAAAGATTAGCGACATAATTGTCATAAGGAGCCGGTTATGGCTCGTCCTCAAATTCTTCATTATTTAAATAGCATAGATCAAACCTTTTATCTGATTGTGGGCCAGTTAAATTTGCAATATGTGAAAGTTAAAGGATTACATTTTTAGCATTATACTCTTTTAACTGTTTTAATAGTTCTCCTTCTCTTATAAATTACATAGACTACCCTAATATAGAATCAAAACAGGAATCTCCAATTAGCAATGAATCAGAAGTGTTTAAGAAGAGATTTATTACATCAAGTTATTTCGATTTTTTACTCTCTTAGTTTTGTACGTCTTAAGTTTTTTATCCTTTTTTCATTTTTATAAGCCGTTTGATTATGAACTCTTTCAATATTTAGTTAATAAATTATTTCAATTATTCTTTAAATTCTTTAATTTATATTAATTTTAACAAAATTATTGTAAATTAATTAATTAAAATCAATGGAAAATAATACATCTTTTCCAAAAATTGTCCGCCTAAGTGTTGGTGGTGTTCACTTTGAGACATCAATTGATACTTTGATTTCTGATTAAAACTCGATGCTTGCAGCTATGTTTTCAGGCAGGCATAATGTATAGAAAGATGAGGATGGACGCTACTTTATTGACAGAGATGGAACTCATTTCAGGTACATACTTAATTATCTGAGAGATGGCAATACTTACATACCTTTCGACAATTAGTAATTATTGGATGAACTTTACAAGGAGGTCCAATTTTTTAACCTTGAAAATCTATTGCATCGTTTGGATTAAGAAAGACAAGGTGGAGGTAAGAAGATATCTTATACTAAAGTTCTAGAACTCATTAATTTTTCAACAAAGCCTCTCTAAATGCCTGGCATCAAATTTACCAATATTAGCTTAAGATACTTAAACCTGGACAGATCAAACTTGAGAGGTTGTGACTTTTAAGGTTGTTAAGCTCAAGAAGTTACTTTTAATTTTGCTAACCTGTAAAACTGCAATTTTAATGATTCAAATTTTAAGAATGGAACTTTCCGTGAAGCAAATTTAAGTCGTAGTACTTTTATTGGTGCTAACTTTATGCATGTTGATTTTGTAAAAGCCGTAGGAAAGGATTGCAATTTTCTAAAAGCAAAGTTGTCTAATGCGGATATGCGGGAGGGAGACTTTGAAAATTCCAACTTTAATGAGGCCTCTCTTCATGGTGCTAACTTGGAAAGAGCTAATTTATAATTTTGCACTTTAACTGACACAAACCTCGATCGTGCAAATATCTCAAATTTAAGAGGCGGCTCAGATAGAAATGCTGCAGCAGGTGGATAAATTTCCAATATATTTTCAGAATGAATTGTGTATTTATAGTTTCAAATATAACTTTAAAAATAGACTTATAGTGAAAATTTGTATTAACCTAAAGTTAATATCTACTTAAGTTTAATTTCATAATTACAATAGTTTAGAAAAAACCATTTTATCTTCTTAGTTTCTTCTTAATCTACTATAGTTTACAATGCCCTAACTTTTCTTCAACAGCCCTATTCTTTTCGACATGTCATAATTTAAATCAGATCTCTTTGCCCATCTTTATAAACTTTTAGGACTCATGTTTCTAAAATTATTTGTTTTAATATCTCTTTATGTTTATGAACCTCCTCTTAACTAAGATCTTGTTGAGAATTTTTATGTCATTAATCTAACAGAGCTAGAGCCATTTAATTCTGGAATATTAATTCCTTTTTCTGATGTTTTTTAAACAAACTCTTATCTAATTTCTTAATTTTCCCTCAAAAGCCTGTGATAATTATACGGTATGCTTGTTGTCAAACTTTACGCTATTTCCATTTTCTTCTAATAGGCTTCTTTTTCATATTCAATCTCTTCGTGCACTCTATCTAAAGTGTGCTGATATTCCTTCTATGTTAAGTAGCTCATTGGTTTAAGTTTTATGTTCTCTTGAAGTTTTTAGAATATTTTAGCGTTAAAATTTGAAGAATTCTATAGTGTCATGCTCATGTCATCGGAGGGTGACAGATACTAGGAATTTAGATGTTTATCCAAATATTTATAACATATTGTTGATTCTTTCAAGTCTTTCAATGATTGAGTCTATTCTAAATGCTAAATCTACCTTCTTGTCATGCTTTCTTGATGATTTAATAATACTCAAAACCTAAATTTTTCAATCACTTACAATTAAAGTGGATAAATAAGTTGAATAAGGAATAGATTATAATATTAAAATGAATCACTTAAACAAGAAACTATTTGTCAGTCTTTTCGAGAATAGACTAGCTTCTCTTACTTAATTTAGGGCTTTCCATTAAGCCAACCCAAATATAACCTATGAACCTGCTGAATTGGGAAAGAACTTCTAACCTAAGGAATTTTCCCAAGCTGAAATAATAAAGACCATAGATCCTAAGGCCATGGTTTAAAAGGAACCTAGCTATGAATACAAAGACATCCCCAGAGATGGAGAAGATGTGAATGAGACACACATCATGCATTTTATGCCAGCATTTCCAAATGTTGATAACGATATTGGAAAAGAGTATGGACTCAAAATTAAAGGCCTTGAACCTACTAGATATAATGATTGGGAAAGAAAGGGAAGATGCTCTGATTTCTGAGAATGTCTTATTTGTATTTAATTTAACTAAAACTTTACTTAATTCTAGAATGGCATCTATCATTAATTAATCTAACTTATTTGAGAGGTATATTATTTTTAATTAACGAAGCTATCGATAAACGATTATCTCATACCTAATGAAAATTATATTACTAATTAATTTAAATTACAAAGTCAATTAATTTAAGAAATGTCTGAAAGTAATAGTCCAAATTTTAACTAGCCTGATGATATCGATCCGAATGATCCAAGAATTCCAAATTTAGATAAAATTCTTTTCTCCCCAAGTGAAACCACCAGAACAAGCTTATCCAGATTTCCTTAGCAAACCTACGTAGAGCCTCCAACTATGGGAAAGGATCACATTGGTCAAATTTCTCCGTCATCTACTGAGTAGCTCAAATATTAAATGCATGTTCACAAAAACCAAGTTATCAGTGGAAATGAAGTCATTTTTAGAACATTTGATGAGAATGAGTCAAATTAAAATCAATTAGATGACTAGTCAAGCATGACAAATAGTGATGAAAAGTAAAACTTAAGACTTGAGTTGGCAAAAAATATGGCTTATCAAAGCAAATCGAATTTAGTTGGATAGTAAATTTTTGCGGCATCATACTAGAACAACATTTTTGGAAGAAATTAAAGTCAAGATACTACTAATACAACAGCATTTGGTAATCACAGATAGATCAGTTAAAACACTTTTGAAAGACCTCACTCACAGTAAAATCATGCTGAGGAACTTTCTTAAAATATTTTTAAGTCTTCATCAGACAGAAATCCACTTTAAAGTAACTCAATTAGCAGAAAAACTAGTCAGGATGATGTAAGGCTTATGTAATAAATTATGCATGAGAAATAAATTATGAACTAGTAAGCTACAACTCCCAGAATCTAGTTGAATCATGAATGCCCGAGTCTTGATGTTTCTACAAACAGACTTCAAAGAAACTCTATGTTTAACATCGATGTTAACTCCAGAAATATATCGAAACATGAAAAATCCCAGGATAACTACAAGCAAAAATACATCCAACAAAAGTCCTAGATCAAAAGAGAGAGATTAGAGTTTGCTTCCTTGTCAAGAAATTTGCTAAACCAAATCGATGACATGACCAAAGAAAAGGAATCTTTGTAGGCATAGATCTTAATAAATAATGAAGAAGTGAAAAAACTCTAAGCAAAACTTAGAATCTCAGAAAATGAAAAGTATCAGTATTCTGTTTTGTATCAAAATTAGAAATCCTCTCTTTAAACTCCAAGATCTAAATTTATATCCGAAGATAAAAGGCATTTTTAATTGCAGTAAGCTTAAGTCAAGTTAAATATGCTTCAGCTAAAAAGGGACTTTGAAGATTTGAAAAACTATTCAGTTGAGTAAATAAAATTCAATCAACAGCAGACTGAATTTGAAATGAGAACCATATTACTCTAGCTTAACCCCGATTCTTTAGATTCAGTAAATTTAAACCAAGAGTTCATCAAGCATTAGGAGCTTAATATTCTAAACTTTGGTCTAAATTTATCTGACGCAAGTTAAAAGAAGCCATCTACAAGATATGAGAACAGAAATGATGATCATGAAACAATGATTACAGATTAAAATCTTGTTACTTAACAAAGCCTAGAAGAGGAAAAATATAGCCAGAATAGACAGAGAGCTACATCTATGATTAATCAAAATTTTACAGTTCACTTAAAATCAGCTGAAAAATCGTAAATTGATGACACAAAGAGGACCTATAAAAAGCAGATAAGTTTGTTAAGGGAGAGCAGAGACATTAGGAAATTAGAGAATGAATCAATGAACAGGTAAAGAGTTAAAGGTGCTAAAAGAATGAATTCATAAGCTCCTCTCTCTATTAATTCATCTAGAAACTTCCTCTAAAATGACCTTCATTAAATAATTATTTAGAGATAGATTTAATTAATAATTTCATTTAAAGATTGCCAGACCAAGAGTTAGTGATTTAAGGCTCAAGAATGTTGATGATTTATTCAAAAGGGCTTCTGAAGATTTGGATTAAATCCACTAAGATATCGATTTCTAACTAGACGAAGCAAATAGAACTTTAACTTTCAATGAACTTAAGTAAAAGCTTCTAGAAGAGCAGTCTGATAAAGCAAATCTAATAAAAAAGCTAGAAGATTCACAAAATCTTTATTCATCACTTACCAACCAGTACAATGACTTGAGATTCAAGTTTATGAAAGTAAACAAAGAGCAAGAAGTATTAATGCAAGAACTTAGCATACTTCGTAGGGAGCAAGACTTCCCAAATGAGTCATTTACTTTCAATAGGAAAACTAATCCAAAAGAAAGAGAGAGGCAGCTACTAACCATACAGCAAGAAATTAACTCAGGAAACTATCCCCTACAATAGATTCTTATATAATCTTTTTTTTAAAAAAAAATATTAATTCTTGATTTCATTATGATTAGCATGAAGAAATGTGAGCAAGATTGCTTGACAAATGAACTTGAAAGTATAAAATCCTTAAGAAATGTAATATCTATAACCCTCCTTATTTTTATATTTTTATAGAGTTATGAGCAGAACTAATTGCAGTTAAGCCACTAAAACCTTGAATCTATGATAAACTAGTCAATCTAAGTTCAGCAAAATTACATTAAAAGTGAAATTCTAAACAATAAAGCTGATGTAATCGAGTTAGAGAAGAAAGTATTACATGAGGTAAGAATCAAAACAACTCAATATTAATTGATAAATGATAAATAATTTGTATATAGAAGAGACAGAAGTTTATGCTAACAATTGCAAGCATCCTGGTTATATTTATAAGTTATTTATTCTTGATTGTTTATCCAAGAAGTAATTGTTGAATTATTTAGTACTTTGATTTATTAAGTTATTAATTTCATAGATTCCATGTCTATATTTAAACACATCTATTTTTTTCACTAAAAAACTGATGAAATTAACTTTTATCAAATTTGAGTATCATTGATACTTTATAATATTTAAGGGAAACTTAATATCTGATTTAATCAATCATTTTACCATTATAAAGTAACATTTTTATTTTTCCATATTTCTTAAATTTTTATCTCTCATTTAAATATACCCCTTCCCCCCTAATTATATAATAAATATATTCATAAATTAAGGGCATATTAATTTTTATATGAGATTGAATTTAAAATATAAGAGTAAACGAAATTATTAATTTACAAATAATGAATATGATTCCTTTGAATAAACAACAGATAACTATAGCCAATGGTTTGGGCTCTGGTGGGGTTGTAAGCACCAGAGAGGTACTCCTAAGAATTCAGAATCAAAGTCAAATCCAAGACAATTCTCCACTTAAATGGATGAATGAATAGACAGCCTCAAATCAGTTAAGTTCCTAAAATATTCAAGAGGAAGATCTTAATATATATGTACACTCTGTATAAAAAGCCAAAGTTTTATATTTTTTGTATACTATTTTATAGATCAATTATAGGAAACATTCCGATATGATGAACATGAGTTTGTTCTAAGCACTTTCGAAACGAATTAAAGGAAAACCACTTTGAATTAATAACCACAGTAGTAAAGGATTTGAAATTAAGAATAAATATCAAAACCCCAAAACACTTCAGGTGACCAAAAAAATACACGGGACTACTCAAGCAGATTTAATCCTGACAATTAGGACACATCACGAACTTAAACTAATCACAGCTAGAAAAGACCCGATAAAACTAAAATTAATAAATTTATTAAATATTCGAAATGATTTAAATTGTTAGTCAATTGTAATTAAATTTTAAATAATTAATATCAAAACACAAAATAAATATATGAATATTTTGCTTTTTTAACATCGATACTTCTCTTTAATTTTCTAAATTTACTCTAATTGAATTTAATGTTATTATTTTTTAGATTCAATAAAATATTTGAATAACTTTTTCTAATAACTTACTAAAAAATCTAAGGAGGAATTATAGAAAATAATTTTAATTTAATTTAAATTAAATTTCAAATAATCAAGTCTTAAAATCTTTATTATAATTTTATAATTTCTATATTCACATAAAATTTACTATTCTCTTTTTAGTAGGAGAGCAAAACTTATCCAAGCATAAAAAATGGAGAAGAAAATGTAAACTTTACAAAAGGGCACTGAACTTGTAAGTTCCAAGTATAACCAGTCTTTTGAGGGTGCCAAGGGGCTTTTCGACTTCTACAATTCCAGAGCAGGCAGTTGCAATCCAGGAAGTAGAACACAGACTACGAAGGTGTAGAATATGGGGACTAATCAATCAATTCATATATAGAATGGGTTAAGTTTGTTACAAAATCAATCTGCTAGCAAAGCCAATATTTCTCCCTACAAGGAAAGTAACTTAAACAAATCGCCTTATGGATAATCAAAAGTCTAAAAATTTATAATTATGGGATTATTTCTGTTTTTGAAAAAAGGGCTTTTAGTTTAGATTGGGTAACAAAAAATCTCATGCTAATATATGAAATAAGTTTATGAAATTAAATAGATTTAAAATTCTGAACACTCTTAAAATTTAAGATAATATTTTAGAATCATTTATAGTGGATAATATATAGATAAAATTTAGAAAAACTATAGTTCTATAATTTATTAAACAACTTTGAAGCAAATTTTTAAAAACTTAAATATTTATTTTACAATTACTTTATCTTAAAATTGTAATAATTTTTTAACTTATTATGCTAAAGTAGATCTCCTCTAATTGTTATTATCACAATTACCATTTTGTAATTATTAACATTAATTTTAATGGCAATTAAAAAGAAAAGTTTAAAAGCTTGTAAATTTTTGCTGATATTACATTTTGTCAAGCTAATAATGAATATGCGGATATTAACCTGTAAAATTAGCTTTAAAACTTAACCTAATTAAGATAAGCAAATTTACTATAAATTATGTTAAATAAAAAAAATGATAATAAAATTAAACTAATTGAATATACCATAAAGATATAGGGATATAAATCAAATAATTCTTAATGTGACAAAGATTCATATGTTGCTGAACCAGCTCATAGCAGATAGGGCGATGAAATTAACTCACCAAATTATAGAAGTTATCGAAATTCATAGAGTGTTCAGAAGACCCCAGATAATTAGAATATTAAAAAGTACACTTAAAAACTCAAATTAATTAATTTTAGTAACTTATTTGAGTTGATTTGAGCTTTTATAAATTTTATAAACGTAGTTGTTCTTGAGAAAAACAAATTTTGAAATAAGATATCTAAAATTAACCTCAATTAAAAAATATTTATACCCACTAGTTTGAAAATATATAAAATACCTTCTATAGTAAAACTAAATTTGCTAGGTACTTAAAAAAAATTATCTTTCTCTCAAATATAAATTAAAATTCACTTAAAATTTATAAAAAATTTCTAGATTTAACTGCTGATGATTTACCAGAGAAAAAATTGACTCGCCAGGAATAGCAACACATTATAACATCAAATTAAAAATTACAAAGGAGTAATTCTTCTGGAAAATTTGTCATCATAAGCCCATAGGCAAGTTAACCAGGCACTAGCAGCAATAATTCTAATTAAAAAAAGGAACCAAGTATTGTTATTAATTCAAGGGAAAAATCTTCAATTAAAAAGGAACCAGACTTTGAATATCCGTGTTCTCAATTTTTCTAGAATTAAGACAATTTTGTTGAATAAAACAGCTTGATTAATACAATTTTTTGATTAAATGTTTTGAATTCATAAGAGATAAAACTAAGAATCAAGCAAACTAATACCAATGACCTTAGTGCTTCTTACTAGAAAATGATAAATTTGACTTCCCCATAATCCTAAAACCTTCAAACATAAAATGGCAGTCCTCCTTCAACAATCCAAAAGAATTTTAAATTCATGGAAAACTCAAATGAAAAATAGATGGATGATTCTTAAAATGATTTCAGTACTCCTAAATCCAAGAAGCCCCCACTTCATAACAGAGCAATAAAAGTGACTACGACTTAAGCTTAACTATAAATTCCCAACACTAATTTTACCTCAAATTCTAACAGTAATTTGAATTCTAGATCTGGGGTAGTATCCCAATCATATGACGTAAGCTAATTACTCAAAAAACTGAATCCTAGTAATTAAGAAACTAATCAAAAGTAGCTGTTGCTAAATATAACTCAGCAAAGTTAAAGCTAATTTGAATCTGAATCTAATTTTGAAGACCCAGACAGCAGGTTTAGATACGAAGTCATTGAAAGTTAGATTTATTTAAATTGTACATATCATTCTAAATGTCAATCAAAAAGTTCATTTTACTATGTTAATGGAAAGAAAAAGAAGAAAACTAAAAAGAGGAAGATAAGGGTAAGAGGCTCTAATTTGGGATACGATGTGTCAGCAACTTAGTAATCCCAGTACGATTTATATAGTGAATACAAAGATTAAACAACAAGCATGGTTGATACCTTCAGACAAGATAGTATGGAATCAGGAGTTGCCTAAATCAATAATATGAAGGAAAACTAGTAGCATCAGAGTAGTCCATAGGAGATTTAGTAGGAAGTTATGATGCTCACTAGGGATGAGAGAAATTAGAGAAGAAAGAGAAAAGAAATTCGTAATTCTAGATTTTTGGATTCAATAGATTCAACTGTCAAAACTGTAGATGAAATTAATCACTAGTAAAATACTAATGATCAATAAATTGAAATTGATAACAAGACATAGAGAATCTACTATAGGTTTATATATTAATTTTAAGAATCTTGTAGAAGAAGCAACAAGAGAGGTTAATCAAATTGATTAACTTCAAAAAGCAGGAATTCAAAGCAGATGATATAATTAGCGGTTCTGACTAAAATTAGAAAGTCAAAGAAGTCATCCAGAATGTAAAAATTAATAATAAAACCCCAAGACCACCTCAAAACCTAAACTCTTAGAAGACAGAAGCTTAAATTAAAGTACCTATCGAAGTAAGAAGGGGAAGAGAAGTTAGCTCAAATTAAAATGATGAAAATCAAAAGTAACTAGGCCCAAGATCTCAGTCTGTGCTATCTAATTTTCGACCTTAAATGAGATAAATGAATATTCCGTCTGAAAATAATAAAGAAAACAGATAAGATTAAAATTTACACAAATCTACAATAGGTGATCTAAAAGTTAAGCTTATGAAGGATAAAGAATAATTTCTTTAGTAATAGCTATAAATTGCAAAAGAAGCGCAAGTATTAAGCTAAACTTAGAGCACTGAAGATTCTCAAAAAGAATAAAATAGGTAGGCTTTATAACGTCTTAAGAAATAATTAGGAGGGGAGTATCCGATTCATCGATTATTATTTAAACAGGATTTTGCTGGGCTAGTTTAAAATTTCCGAGCAGGTGTACTAACCTAGGATATGATTGATGAAAAAGATAGCAGAGGAAATACACCTATTTTATTAGCTGCTAAACTATCACCATAAACCGATGAATATCTAAAAGCTGTGAACTATTTGTTCGATAGAGGAGCGAATGGAAAAATAAGGGATGGCTTTGGTTGGTCCTTAATGGATGAAGCTATCAGCCAGTAAAATACTAGATTACTTGCTATAACTTTTGACTAACTAAATAAAAGAAAGAAAGAGAGATGGGAACGAAGCAAGCTGACTATTTTCAGAAAGTTAAAGCTCATCCCCGATTTTTATTTGGAATTACATTGGGAATGCTAGTCGAACTGGATACCATTCATAAGCAAGCTTGCTCCAAACGACACTTACCAAATATGGAAAGTAGGCTCATACTTGAGACTTGACTTCTCTCTTGTCAAATTCTCTAAACTTCAATAAAAACGCAGGCGAATGTCTATTTTATTCAGAGACACTCGTGAGATAGATGATGACTATAAAAATATCGATATAATGCTTGTGAATAGAGATAGGCAAATAGTGGTGAATCCACTTGAAGACCTCGACATGGATGAAAAATTAGCTGTGCTAACAGATATAATAAACTCAGACCCAACTTAGAATGAGCTCAACATTGCAGAATAAGAGTGGAAAGAATGCAAAAACTATAAAGGTGATTAAGTTAAAGAAACTATAAATGAATACCAATGTAATAAATATAAGGTCAGTGTTAAAGCTTTAATGCAATAAAGAAAGAAAATCCAAAAGGGCTTCAATCACACATTTGATGAGTACTTTTAATAAGATTAGGAGTTAGAGGAAGAACGTAAATTAAATACAAAGGTTTCAAAAGATGTAAAGAAAACGGTAGAAAGTTACTTATGGCTCTCACATGAATTTCCACTAAAAATTTAGAGTTTCTTAACAGTACTCAAAACTTTATCGCTTGGTGGCAATGCTGGGATGTCAAAGATGAAAGATTTTATGAAAAACCAAAACCTCAAAGATACAATTACATCTAATGGGTTCCCAGTTAAATTATAAATACCAATACAGCTTAGTATCAAAGCCAATGTTACATTCAATAAGTTTAGGTACTTGGAAAATACCCCAGAATTTATTAAGGAAACATTTTCTGTTCCAAGTGATTGTAAATATATATTGCATTAATTTAAAGTATTTTCAATAGTAAAATATATTTCTTTTCATAAAAGAGTTTGGATATTAATGTTAAAATAAATTTGCAATAAATAGAAAAGAAGGAATGAAGACTTTGGAGAATAAGAAGAAAAGACTAGCTTTCGCAAATTTAGCAACGTGATATAATGTAAATTAATTTTTTATTATCGTTTTAAAGTTAATGGTACTAGATTTATTTTCAATGTCAAAATTCCATTCAATTTTTAAGCCTAAAATTAAAAAAATATTCAAATTTAATTCCTCCAGTTAATAAATCATAGTCAGTAATATACATAAATTTCTTGATGATTTCCTATGATTACTCTTTTTATGTTTCTAACAGGTCTAATAACTTCCATAAATGGCTCATTCATAGTTGTTTATGGTCGATTAAGTAAATTTCGTTTTAATTATAGATAATATTTTATAATTTAGACTAAGAATAAAATTTAGAAATCTAATTTTTAACAAAATAAAATTAATTTTTTTTCGTTCATTTTGAAATCCAGTTACTCTTTGCTGGTTCTCATTTTTACAATTAGATTAAATACTTTCATATCCTTAATTAGAATTTCTCTTGCTCTAAAACTATCCCAAATTTCCATCTAAAGACAATATGTTTTATCTTTAATTTTATTAAGTTCCCACTCTTGAACTGAAAAAATTCTGAGAGCTATTAGAATGAGAGGGATTTTGGCTTTTGTATTCAAATGTGCTAAAAATTGGATTGTTTGACATGAGATCGCTTGCTTGTTTCTTTTGAAAAAATCTCTTATGTTTTGCCAACTCAGAGGACTCGAAAGTTTAAGGGAAAATGGGATCTAATTAAACCTTCTAGCCGCTTCCTTAAATGTTCATGTCTGATTCTTAACTCTCCAATATTTCTTTATAAGATGATTAGGTAAAACATTTCAAAAATTAAAGAATTTTAGAAAATCTATAAGAAATTACTCAAAAAATAAAATTGGTTTATTGTTTCTAGCTATTTTTACATTTTCTTGTTTATTATTGGAAAGTGACTATTTTTTTTATATTATACTTTAAGCTTAATAAAACATAGAATATTAAAAATTTCCCTTATTATACTATAATTAATTAATTTTATTCTTTCTAATCTTTTCTAATTAAATCATAATATTAATCATTATAGAACTAAATATTTAATCTATTTTTTTCAAAACACCATTAAATGAGGCAAAATTAATATAATTTCTTCAAATAATTATCTTAATTACTATTTATTAATTGATTAATTAACTATATTATTTTTGTAATATTAGGTTACTAGTCATTAAATTACATAATAGTTCCCTATAGAATTCTGTCAATATCTTCAATTTATAGCGAAGGTATTTAGCTAGATTATTTCCTGTTAGCCCTCTAAAATACGTTTGGTCCCTTATCCTTAAATGGAGAGATCATGTCTTATCTATTTTAATCTTAGTTCGAAATTTAAGCAACATCTCCTGACTCATACTTCTTTTGTAGTAAAAATTTGGCTTAAAGTTGATCACTAAACTGTTTGAGCATATCTGATTGTTAAAAAGCTTAGGGTTTATTAAGGATTGTGATGGGGGTTGTATAGGGAACAGCTGGTTGCTTTGAAGGCAATTTAGAAGGAGTTGGCGGGGATTGCTGTTAAGAATTTTATTGCTAAAATGATAGAGTCCCAGGAGTAGTTAAAATACCTCGTTTTTTCAAGAAACTTATTAGTCCTCCACTCATTGTTGCTTGAATCTATTATTGGCTTTAGCTATCTTGATTTTACTAAACTATACAAAGATAAATTTCGAAATCAAGTTTAAGATATAAGCTTAGGTCTAATTCAAATTTAGCTGTTCTTTCTCTTTAGATTGAAAATTGTATTTAAAAAATTCCCCCTTTTCATAGATAGTGAGCCAAGAATTATCTCTCATATATTTTTCTAGGTCATCAGCATCGTTAACTTCTTTTGATATTGCTTCGACTCTGAGCTTTTAAAATGAGAAAAAAAATTAATTTATACAAAAGCTTCCTTTATTCCTTTACTAATAATTAGAAATAGTAATTTTTCATTCTCTCAAGTGGATTTTCTGCTGGCTTATCCCCTTTGTAATCTGATTAATTAGGATTGGGATGCACAAGATATTCTTAAGAAATCCACAATAAATCTGTTTCTCTTTATGCCAGCACTTTGATTCTTAACTTTTGAGCTGTAAAGAGTATTGAATCAATATTCAATGATTCTGTAAATTTAGAGCAAAGTTTCAGCTACAATAATATAAATGATTATATGGATAAATTACTACTTTTTTTATACTCTTTAGTATGCTTAGGCTCACCAACTGTTCTGTAATAATAATCTAGGATGAACCTGCTCAACCCATCTAGTGTTGATATATTTACTTTATCGTCCTCTTCATCCTCAAAGACTTTAATTTTATTCATGAAATTCTGGAATTCTACATCCTCTGGAAGGGTTTCTAGTAGTTCAACTGACTGTTCGGTTTAACTTTTAACTGTTAATTATGTCTAAAATTTAGGGTGTTTTCCAAACTTGAAATTCTTGAGAGCTCACGAATTTAAACCCCTTTAAGATATATCAATAAATTTTATAAACTTGTTAACTTATTTAAATATTAGCATGAGGAAAGCAATCTAAAAATTGCTATTGTTAAACTTACAATCTAAAACGAATAACTAAAATATTATCAAATAAAATTAAGTTTGAAAAAATAAGTTACAGAGAGTTACAAAGAAATAAACGATAATATGAAGGTTTTAATTTTTTGATTACAGAATTAAGCTTCTCTTTATGGCAAAAGGGTTTATGTTAAATGATCTCTGTTTGACATCTTTCTCTTTTATTGAAGATCCTACAATTACTTTCTCCGCTCTTCATTTAATTTAGGAGGACTCGATGAAAATTGGAATCCATCAATCTTGCTTTCATTTCTACTATCTAGCTCCTCGTCAACCTTTTCAAGTTTGCTCACCATAAACGTTCTTCTTTGTTTAAATTATGACTCTGCATTAATTTATGCTTGAAGTTCGTTGAAATTTTGCCTATCACTACCACTTTTCTGAGAAGTGTTGTCCATGCTAAATTGTGAAATAGTTTTCTTAGATTTGGCATCTCTAAACGAGCCTTATCTCTATTTTTATAGGGACACTAAACTTAATCTTAGAGTATCCCTCTCTTAGTCTAGAGGCTAGCTGCTTTGTCTATTGATTTAGTTTTTACCATCTGTTAAAGGGGTTTGCTCTTTGGAATTTGGGTTAGTAAATCTATGAGGGGAAGGGTACAAATTACTTCCGTTCCTATTGCTTGTTTATCTAGAACTTAAACAAAAACTAAATAACTGCTTCTATCTATTTTTGCTGATGATTATCTTTTGGAAGAGCTTTATCTTAATACATCGAGCTCTGAATCAATAATAAGTGAATTTCTGAATTTATCATTTGATTACTGTAAAATACTACTATCTGACTTTTTTCTTGAAAAATATATAGCTTCTATCCTCTTTATATCATCAAAATCTTCATAAAAATCGTTCTAGTCTCTTTATTAAGTGCTTTATCTGCTTTTAATATTATTTTCTCTGAGATTCTCCTTAAAATCGTTAATAAAAATAAGAAATTTTTTACAGAAGTTGTCTATCTGTTCAATCTTAAATTCATAATTAGAATCCTCAAACATACTCTTAACTTCTGATATTCTAGAAACCATAGAGACCGATGAATCATTTTTCAATGACTCATCAGAGCTGCTATTGAGTTCCTACAATCTAAGAATTTCACTTAGAAAATCAAGGTCATCATGTTTTTGCTCAGTGCTCTCTTGTTGGGCTTAATTCTATTCTTGGCCTTAAATTCTAAGCTGCATCATTTTCAACTTGATGATCTTTTTCTTCAAGTCATCTTGAGTTTTAGTGATGTTCATTTATCTCAACTTTCTCCTAACTCTTTTAATGAAAGAACTTGATTCACTGAGCTCTTTTAGCTTATTTTAGATCATTTGATTTTCAAGACGCTTTCTTCTAGCTTCTAAAGTTTCATCTACTATCGATTCTAATGAGTGTTGGTTTTCTAAATTTGCTGCTGGACTTAATTGGTCATTTTTTTCCTCTGATAAAAGACGAGCTTGTTAATCATTTGACAAGAAATCAATCTCGATGATATTTAAGGGTTCTGTGGGGTCTGTGGTATTTGCTTTGTCTTAATCCTCGTTAGTATTGTTTTAGCCAGGCTTATAGGTAAAACTATCGTCTTCAGGTTCGTCTATATATGGATCGTTTTCTTCATCTTCAAAATGTTAAACACTAAACTTTATGGAAGTAATTTTTTGAATCTTAATTTAATGGTTTTACTTTATCTTCGTCTGAATAGTCTTCGTAAGAATGTACTTATCTCTTATCTTATGTGCTATCAGCTATAGACTCATTTTCATACTCTTCTCCGTCTTCCATATCTGAGTCATCAAGTCCTAGCTAATCTTTTAGTTGTTGCCTAAGTTGGTCTTGCTTCTTTTTCTAAGTACTTTCTAAGAGCTCTTTTTCAATAAGTTCAAGTCCTTGAAGCTTCTCTCGTTAACCCTCATCTTGCATTGCTTTTGTCAGTAAAACTCTTAGTTTCTTTCTTATTCTTATGTCACTTACTCCAATTACTGCCTTAGTTTTCTTTATTTTCTTCAACAATCATTAAAAAGAATAAATTTTGCTACTCATATTCATTTCAAATTCTGCAAAATTTACAGCTTTCAATATTGAATAGATTGACTAGAAAAATAAAATTATTATGTAATTCTTCTTCCTAGATTCTCCTCATTTACTGATCATTAAGAACTGGCTTATTACTTTATAATATAGATTTACTTCCAAAGGCCTTCCCTATTCTATTGAGAACATTAATTTTCTTGATCATGCGATCCATAGTCTATTTCCTAATTTATGATTTCTCCCTGATAAGTTTCAAGTCCTCATCAATTTTCTTCTATATCTCTTCCTTCTACAAGAAATATTCCTCACTCATTTCGTAAGGCCAGGAAAACATCCATTAAAGTAGCTGCTCATTAGTAATTTCATCTTCAATGTCTAAATCTCTGATGATTTTATCTAAAAAGCCTTAATTATCAAGCTATTCACTTTCTTCTTGACTATATGAGGAATCCATATCATTATTTTGGTTTGGTAGCTGCGATTGAACTAACCTGTCGATATAGCTAGAAGAGTAGTGCTTTAGTTTCATGTAATTTTCAACTTTCTTAAGTGCTTTAATTTCAGTATTGCTTTTGACATACTATTCTACAGCTGCGTTGGTAACTTTGATTTCTTCAATGAGTTTTCTTAGATCTCTTATGAAGGGAAATACACTAGAAATTTCTTTTGAGTGTTTCTCAATCCAATAATAAGGACCTTCAATAGTTTACCTAAATATCCAAACTTTAGGAGTCTCAGATTATGTCAAAATGATCCTGTCTTAATTTTACTACTTTCTCTCAAATTCAAGCAATTATTCATCTTATTCTTAATACTTTTAAGCCAGAAATTCATACATAGATTTGTATAAATAAGTGTCTCTTTCAACATTGAGTTTGCATTGCTCTGCTAATGCTCTAATTTCATGATCAGTGAGTTCTATATAAGATTAATTTAAACTTTTT
>ARYC01017821.1:0-18444 GCA_000711775.1 Oxytricha trifallax
TACAATTAGATTAAATACTTTCATATCCTTAATTAGAATTTCTCTTGCTCTAAAACTATCCCAAATTTCCATCTAAAGACAATATGTTTTATCTTTAATTTTATTAAGTTCCCACTCTTGAACTGAAAAAATTCTGAGAGCTATTAGAATGAGAGGGATTTTGGCTTTTGTATTCAAATGTGCTAAAAATTGGATTGTTTGACATGAGATCGCTTGCTTGTTTCTTTTGAAAAAATCTCTTATGTTTTGCCAACTCAGAGGACTCGAAAGTTTAAGGGAAAATGGGATCTAATTAAACCTTCTAGCCGCTTCCTTAAATGTTCATGTCTGATTCTTAACTCTCCAATATTTCTTTATAAGATGATTAGGTAAAACATTTCAAAAATTAAAGAATTTTAGAAAATCTATAAGAAATTACTCAAAAAATAAAATTGGTTTATTGTTTCTAGCTATTTTTACATTTTCTTGTTTATTATTGGAAAGTGACTATTTTTTTTATATTATACTTTAAGCTTAATAAAACATAGAATATTAAAAATTTCCCTTATTATACTATAATTAATTAATTTTATTCTTTCTAATCTTTTCTAATTAAATCATAATATTAATCATTATAGAACTAAATATTTAATCTATTTTTTTCAAAACACCATTAAATGAGGCAAAATTAATATAATTTCTTCAAATAATTATCTTAATTACTATTTATTAATTGATTAATTAACTATATTATTTTTGTAATATTAGGTTACTAGTCATTAAATTACATAATAGTTCCCTATAGAATTCTGTCAATATCTTCAATTTATAGCGAAGGTATTTAGCTAGATTATTTCCTGTTAGCCCTCTAAAATACGTTTGGTCCCTTATCCTTAAATGGAGAGATCATGTCTTATCTATTTTAATCTTAGTTCGAAATTTAAGCAACATCTCCTGACTCATACTTCTTTTGTAGTAAAAATTTGGCTTAAAGTTGATCACTAAACTGTTTGAGCATATCTGATTGTTAAAAAGCTTAGGGTTTATTAAGGATTGTGATGGGGGTTGTATAGGGAACAGCTGGTTGCTTTGAAGGCAATTTAGAAGGAGTTGGCGGGGATTGCTGTTAAGAATTTTATTGCTAAAATGATAGAGTCCCAGGAGTAGTTAAAATACCTCGTTTTTTCAAGAAACTTATTAGTCCTCCACTCATTGTTGCTTGAATCTATTATTGGCTTTAGCTATCTTGATTTTACTAAACTATACAAAGATAAATTTCGAAATCAAGTTTAAGATATAAGCTTAGGTCTAATTCAAATTTAGCTGTTCTTTCTCTTTAGATTGAAAATTGTATTTAAAAAATTCCCCCTTTTCATAGATAGTGAGCCAAGAATTATCTCTCATATATTTTTCTAGGTCATCAGCATCGTTAACTTCTTTTGATATTGCTTCGACTCTGAGCTTTTAAAATGAGAAAAAAAATTAATTTATACAAAAGCTTCCTTTATTCCTTTACTAATAATTAGAAATAGTAATTTTTCATTCTCTCAAGTGGATTTTCTGCTGGCTTATCCCCTTTGTAATCTGATTAATTAGGATTGGGATGCACAAGATATTCTTAAGAAATCCACAATAAATCTGTTTCTCTTTATGCCAGCACTTTGATTCTTAACTTTTGAGCTGTAAAGAGTATTGAATCAATATTCAATGATTCTGTAAATTTAGAGCAAAGTTTCAGCTACAATAATATAAATGATTATATGGATAAATTACTACTTTTTTTATACTCTTTAGTATGCTTAGGCTCACCAACTGTTCTGTAATAATAATCTAGGATGAACCTGCTCAACCCATCTAGTGTTGATATATTTACTTTATCGTCCTCTTCATCCTCAAAGACTTTAATTTTATTCATGAAATTCTGGAATTCTACATCCTCTGGAAGGGTTTCTAGTAGTTCAACTGACTGTTCGGTTTAACTTTTAACTGTTAATTATTGTCTAAAATTTAGGGTGTTTTCCAAACTTGAAATTCTTGAGAGCTCACGAATTTAAACCCCTTTAAGATATATCAATAAATTTTATAAACTTGTTAACTTATTTAAATATTAGCATGAGGAAAGCAATCTAAAAATTGCTATTGTTAAACTTACAATCTAAAACGAATAACTAAAATATTATCAAATAAAATTAAGTTTGAAAAAATAAGTTACAGAGAGTTACAAAGAAATAAACGATAATATGAAGGTTTTAATTTTTTGATTACAGAATTAAGCTTCTCTTTATGGCAAAAGGGTTTATGTTAAATGATCTCTGTTTGACATCTTTCTCTTTTATTGAAGATCCTACAATTACTTTCTCCGCTCTTCATTTAATTTAGGAGGACTCGATGAAAATTGGAATCCATCAATCTTGCTTTCATTTCTACTATCTAGCTCCTCGTCAACCTTTTCAAGTTTGCTCACCATAAACGTTCTTCTTTGTTTAAATTATGACTCTGCATTAATTTATGCTTGAAGTTCGTTGAAATTTTGCCTATCACTACCACTTTTCTGAGAAGTGTTGTCCATGCTAAATTGTGAAATAGTTTTCTTAGATTTGGCATCTCTAAACGAGCCTTATCTCTATTTTTATAGGGACACTAAACTTAATCTTAGAGTATCCCTCTCTTAGTCTAGAGGCTAGCTGCTTTGTCTATTGATTTAGTTTTTACCATCTGTTAAAGGGGTTTGCTCTTTGGAATTTGGGTTAGTAAATCTATGAGGGGAAGGGTACAAATTACTTCCGTTCCTATTGCTTGTTTATCTAGAACTTAAACAAAAACTAAATAACTGCTTCTATCTATTTTTGCTGATGATTATCTTTTGGAAGAGCTTTATCTTAATACATCGAGCTCTGAATCAATAATAAGTGAATTTCTGAATTTATCATTTGATTACTGTAAAATACTACTATCTGACTTTTTTCTTGAAAAATATATAGCTTCTATCCTCTTTATATCATCAAAATCTTCATAAAAATCGTTCTAGTCTCTTTATTAAGTGCTTTATCTGCTTTTAATATTATTTTCTCTGAGATTCTCCTTAAAATCGTTAATAAAAATAAGAAATTTTTTACAGAAGTTGTCTATCTGTTCAATCTTAAATTCATAATTAGAATCCTCAAACATACTCTTAACTTCTGATATTCTAGAAACCATAGAGACCGATGAATCATTTTTCAATGACTCATCAGAGCTGCTATTGAGTTCCTACAATCTAAGAATTTCACTTAGAAAATCAAGGTCATCATGTTTTTGCTCAGTGCTCTCTTGTTGGGCTTAATTCTATTCTTGGCCTTAAATTCTAAGCTGCATCATTTTCAACTTGATGATCTTTTTCTTCAAGTCATCTTGAGTTTTAGTGATGTTCATTTATCTCAACTTTCTCCTAACTCTTTTAATGAAAGAACTTGATTCACTGAGCTCTTTTAGCTTATTTTAGATCATTTGATTTTCAAGACGCTTTCTTCTAGCTTCTAAAGTTTCATCTACTATCGATTCTAATGAGTGTTGGTTTTCTAAATTTGCTGCTGGACTTAATTGGTCATTTTTTTCCTCTGATAAAAGACGAGCTTGTTAATCATTTGACAAGAAATCAATCTCGATGATATTTAAGGGTTCTGTGGGGTCTGTGGTATTTGCTTTGTCTTAATCCTCGTTAGTATTGTTTTAGCCAGGCTTATAGGTAAAACTATCGTCTTCAGGTTCGTCTATATATGGATCGTTTTCTTCATCTTCAAAATGTTAAACACTAAACTTTATGGAAGTAATTTTTTGAATCTTAATTTAATGGTTTTACTTTATCTTCGTCTGAATAGTCTTCGTAAGAATGTACTTATCTCTTATCTTATGTGCTATCAGCTATAGACTCATTTTCATACTCTTCTCCGTCTTCCATATCTGAGTCATCAAGTCCTAGCTAATCTTTTAGTTGTTGCCTAAGTTGGTCTTGCTTCTTTTTCTAAGTACTTTCTAAGAGCTCTTTTTCAATAAGTTCAAGTCCTTGAAGCTTCTCTCGTTAACCCTCATCTTGCATTGCTTTTGTCAGTAAAACTCTTAGTTTCTTTCTTATTCTTATGTCACTTACTCCAATTACTGCCTTAGTTTTCTTTATTTTCTTCAACAATCATTAAAAAGAATAAATTTTGCTACTCATATTCATTTCAAATTCTGCAAAATTTACAGCTTTCAATATTGAATAGATTGACTAGAAAAATAAAATTATTATGTAATTCTTCTTCCTAGATTCTCCTCATTTACTGATCATTAAGAACTGGCTTATTACTTTATAATATAGATTTACTTCCAAAGGCCTTCCCTATTCTATTGAGAACATTAATTTTCTTGATCATGCGATCCATAGTCTATTTCCTAATTTATGATTTCTCCCTGATAAGTTTCAAGTCCTCATCAATTTTCTTCTATATCTCTTCCTTCTACAAGAAATATTCCTCACTCATTTCGTAAGGCCAGGAAAACATCCATTAAAGTAGCTGCTCATTAGTAATTTCATCTTCAATGTCTAAATCTCTGATGATTTTATCTAAAAAGCCTTAATTATCAAGCTATTCACTTTCTTCTTGACTATATGAGGAATCCATATCATTATTTTGGTTTGGTAGCTGCGATTGAACTAACCTGTCGATATAGCTAGAAGAGTAGTGCTTTAGTTTCATGTAATTTTCAACTTTCTTAAGTGCTTTAATTTCAGTATTGCTTTTGACATACTATTCTACAGCTGCGTTGGTAACTTTGATTTCTTCAATGAGTTTTCTTAGATCTCTTATGAAGGGAAATACACTAGAAATTTCTTTTGAGTGTTTCTCAATCCAATAATAAGGACCTTCAATAGTTTACCTAAATATCCAAACTTTAGGAGTCTCAGATTATGTCAAAATGATCCTGTCTTAATTTTACTACTTTCTCTCAAATTCAAGCAATTATTCATCTTATTCTTAATACTTTTAAGCCAGAAATTCATACATAGATTTGTATAAATAAGTGTCTCTTTCAACATTGAGTTTGCATTGCTCTGCTAATGCTCTAATTTCATGATCAGTGAGTTCTATATAAGATTAATTTAAACTTTTTATAATCATTACATTTTTCATGAATCTAAATAGATACCTAAGTCTAAAACACTTATGCAAAAATTTCATATTCTTTTTCAATTTTATGCATGTCATATTCGAAGACATCATCAAGAGCCTTTACTTCTAGATTCAATGTTTCACTAGCAAATTCATAGAGATCCTTTGCGGTGCATTTATAAATTCGATGGAGATTGTCCATAAATTTCACTTCTTAATTTGCTAAAGATACATTTATTCGAGCTGAAGTCTTACGACCTCTTAAAAATAATATAACTTAAATCCTTTAAATTTCTTGCATCTTTTCTATTTGTGATTTGAGATGCAAATCCTTGATTAATCTTTTCTAATCTCTTTTAAGGGTAGAATAAAAAGGATATTAAAATTTTCATTAAAATACTTGTTATTACCAAAAAGTTATCTCCATTTCACTTTTTGTTAATTAGCTTGATAATGAAAAGTTTGCAAGGATGAAAATTAAATTATGAGTTAGATTCTAAATCTTTATAGAATATTTTATACTTCTCTTCAATCAAGTTATTTTTATCAAAAGCTTTTTCAGCTTATAACTTTTTCCAAAATGGTGGCAAGGGCAAACAATTAATCATTCTAGGTATCCATAGTAAATCAATCTCTGTTCTCAAATCAATTTTATAATGAAAAGCTAACTATACTAACTCTTCTGGACTTATTTTTAGAAAGTTAGGGGTATTGACATGATGACGTCAATTACTCACCGATGACGTCAATTACTCACCACTATTTCTAAATGGTAAATTGTGCATAGCACAGTTAAATTTCAAAAAGAAATTTCAAGCAGGGTCCAAGGGCTGCTATCCCTATCAGAGTCACAGGGGTTGTACCACTTTTTCGATACTAAATCGAAATCATTAAAAGCTGGTATCTAGTGGGCTGCAAGCTCCTTGTGAAGGTTCTGAGGATATGATAATTGATGCATCCAATTAAAATATGATGAATGAAGTTATACTTCTCCTTTCTACTGAATATAGTAAATAAGGGTAACTACTCTTACCTTAGCACAATCAATAATATACTTGACTCTGCAGTTGAAATAAGATAAATACAACCTAAGGCTCATTTAAAAAAATTTTTTCAAGACATCATTATGATAAAAAAAAGAAGCAGCCAAATAAACATCAACCCGGAAGCAAGAAGAGGTTAAACAATCAACTTAGAATCTTAATCCATCACTTAGACCTAAAATCAAGAAATAACTTTAGCTTTTTGTTCATTAACAACCATCGCTTGCTTAAATCACTCCCTTTACAACCTAAAAAAAAAGGTTCTCCATCGATGTTAACTATGAAGAGATATAAAAAGTACAAATAGTGATATGGTACTCATTCAATTAAAAACCTGGAAAAGTAATTACTCTTGCTTTAAATTTGCAAATTATTAAAAGGATTTCTCTGAAACGGAAACTTATAGAATTTTATATCGTCTTAGAGCACGTATTTGACATAGGCTGAAGAAAGGTAGGTGAACAAAGGCCTTGCAGCTCACTAGATACCTGCTTATAATGATTTCGATTTAGTATCGAAAAAGTGGTTCAACCTTTGTGATTCTGATAGGGATAGAAGCCCTTGGACCCTGCTTGAAATTTCTTTTTGAAATTTACTGCGCTTTGCACAATTTTACCACTTATAAATAGTGGTGAGTAATTGACGTCATCGGTGAGTAATTGACGTCAATACCCAAAGTTAGGATGATTCTTAAGAAAAGCAGGAACTTTTTTCAATTCTAAGCCTATAAGTTTCTCATAAAAATTTAGAGCCTTGCCAAGACTAGCAGTTTCCATGAACTTCTTAAATTGATTAGCAGAGTTATTTTACAAGCCTTTCAACAAAGATTTCAAATCGTTTATTTCATTTTCTCCGTAAACCTCTCTTTCCACTGCTTGCTCTTCTATAAACTTTTCTAACTCAACTGTATTCTTAACAACAAATGTTGCTCTTTTAGATTTTGTAGTATTTTCAGGCTTCTTGTTTGAAGCTATATCGTCTTAGACTTGAAACTTGATTGTCTTCTTATTATTGATGATTTTATTGAACAACTTATAGTAATATAAAAATACATAACAGTTTCCTAAAGTGCTTAATATATGGGTGCTTTGTAGAAGTCACATTTATCTGTTCATTGTGATAAAAAGCTTCTCCCATAATAGAAGTTTCTTTAACCCATCCTAATGGAAGTTCAGTAGTTAAGATTCGCTTTAAAAACCAAAAGTATTAGGCATCGTCATTTTCGAAGTCATATCCAATCTCATTCACAATTGCATTGACCTCCTGAAAAAGTTAAAAAGTTATAACACTTGACAATTTTTTATGAAATTTAAACTTACAGGCAAGGGAACAACAACATTTTTATAGACAATCTTTTAAGCAATGTTATTGATAAAATACATTAGAATCGGGGAATTATGAAAATTAAAATACAAAATTTAATATATATATAATTACTGCTGATGTAATGCTTGAATAGTCTTATTTTAGAAAAAGGGTCAAAATGCTATATTTTCTTACAAAGTGGTCACTTTTACATATATTTGTAGTCAAAATCTACATTTATTATGATAATGCTATATAAAATGGCCAATGTGAGGATTTATTGTCAAAATGGCCAAATTTTCTGTTTTTGACTTTTATTGATATGTCTTTATTTATGCGTGTCATATACAAGTAGAATGGTCATAAAGTGGTCAAAATGCATTGATACAGCCAAATTGTCAAAAGTAGTGGTCAAAATCGAGATTTGTTGTTAAAATGACCATTTTAGGGAAGGTTGGTCAAAATTTTGAAAAATCTAGGTCTTAAGTCTGAATTTTGCATTTTTAGCCACTTTTCGCACAAGAATGGTGTCCAAAATCACATTTTGAGCAGTGTGGTCAATAAACTTGAAAATCTCTGATATTGGTCAATTTTGTAAAAAATTGCGAGGTTTTAGAGTTCTAGATTGCAGCAGTGCAAATAAAAGGATGCTGATCAAAAAAATTTAGCAGAAGTTGGAAATTTAATAGATCATGCCTGCATTCTTAAGAATTCTAATAGTCTGATACTTATTATATCTCCTCCCTCGCAAAATTATGTAATTCTTGAAACAGTTGTATTTAAAGCAAGTTTTGTATAGCTATAGGTAAATTTGCTCAACTCTTCTCGAGTTCACTTTTAGGTGATAGAAAATTGCAATACAGGGAGTAGTCATGAAGAATTGAATAGAGCTTGTCAAGAATTCATAAATATCTGAAAAGACTTGTGAAAACTGCGATTTCTAGGTATCCTCATAAATACATGTGTTGATTTTAAAGACAGTATTAGTAGCAGCAGTAATAGCAGCAGCAATAGTAGTTGCAGTAGTATGTATGATAGAATAATTATAAGCGCTTATAGAAATTTCGATGGATGGTGCAATTCTAAGTTTTGAGTAGAATCTCTAATAAAGCCATACCTAAGAGTATGAATCCATTTCTTGACGCTGAATGCCCAGAGTCCTCAAACATCATCCTCGCTCATATTTTCGATTAACTCTTGAATGCGCTTGACAAGCTGCACTCTATAATTTTTAAAGAGCAATATGCTTACTTGCTAATCATGTTCTGCTACTTGAGGTTCTTTTTTATGTATGCAAACAACTATTCGATTGGGTTGAGCCAGGGCGAGTATTCTGCGTTGAAAAGTACATTGACTTTGAAGCGACGAGCATTCGCAAGCATCTCTGAATATTTATGAATTATAGCATTATCCATCAAGAGCACCACCTTCTTATTTCACAAGTCTTTGTCAGTTCTTATACTTCTCAGCGTCTGATATATAAAGTTCTCAAACAGCACTGAATCAAAACCTCCCTCAATTATTTAAGTGGAGAGCACTCTGTCAACTGCAATCGCAGCTATCAAACTCATTGAATATTATTATCTTTTCACAGTTTGCTTTGCAATCGACAACTGCCGTGCTTTCTATCCATAATCGCCTAAATTAGCAAGCATGTCCTTTTGATATTGAGAGATTGGTTTATAAGTAAGATCAAGTTGACTTTAATATGGCATCAATGTATGGAGTTGATCACATTCCTTGGATTCTTCAAATTGGTTATGAGTTTGTGATGGATCATCTATAAGTATAGTTGAATAGGTATTAGAACGATAGTTGATTTATCATCTTAGTAGTTTGATGGAAGTATGCATAATGATATGAGTTTAGATGTATGTTATGTTGAATTTGTATTAGCTGGATTCATACAACATTATGGTGGAGTCATACAATATATGATTGGAGTCATGCAATATGGATCTCTACAACTTGGATTCATACAATCTGGATCCATACAACAAGGAACTATACAACCAAAGAGATATCTTCAGGATATCTTCATCAAGCATGGTAGTTGAAAGCATCGCTTAACTCCAAGATGTCATCTTATGATTTGCAACTCTCTCGCTCTTTATAACATCAATTCTAATATATTGCCCAGACGAAGGATAGCAAGATGATTTGACTTCGTCCGCAATAGAATGAGTATATTTGAAATCATCATCATGCAACAACCATCAACTTCCAAATTCAACTTCTTGTACTTACTCTCATCGATATTGGAGCTGCTTAAAACTGATAGCGATAGCTTTCTTGGAGTCAACTGAATCACTTCTCGTTATCTCTAACCCAACAACGAACTGCTTGATTTCTTCAAAGTTGATTGCAACTTTAGTTTTGATACCTTTTCTATCAGTGGAGTGAGCCCTGAGTGAATCCTTTCAATTTGCTCATCATCTGAAGTGACTTTCTTGGCAGTGCTCTGCAGCTTCAAATTTCTAAATTTTTTCAATGTGCTTGATTGATTCTTAGGAGTGTCAGCAACTTCTGGTATAGGAGATAGGTCCTTAAGTTGTTTATGCTTTGAATTAAAATTCTAGCGAGGTGGTGTTTATAAAATGACTGACTTCTAATATTATTCGATTAAAATTAATATCAAATCGCTTACTTTAGAGCTGCTTGATGATTTCTGTGATATCTTAAAAGTAGATTGCTTTGCAAACTTAGTCAAACTGCTTTTACTAGAATGGGGTTTTGAAATTGGTATTGCTTTACTCTGAAAGAGTGAATGATGGTTGGATGACAGTGAGGCCTGAGCAGCAGTTTATAGATTAATGTTTTATGAAGTATTTTAAGCAGCCAATTCGCTTGATTTTATAAATGGAACTGCATCCAATTCATTTGAAAATTTCTAACAATATTCTTCATTCAACTGCTTGCCAAGCAGCATCTCTCCATAATGCAACTCTTTATCGCTCACGATGATTCTACAATACTTTTTAATTGCAATGAGTTTGCTCTCATTATTCTTCCTCTTACCAAGAATGCTCTTTTGATTTAGTGCCCACTATTTAAGAGGCAAGTAGTAGGATCTGAAATTACTTTCATCAACTGATATAATTACTGCATCCTCACTTAAGAACTAAGATAGCAGTCGACTCACCCACAAACGCTTGCCGTAATAACAGGATCCCTATACTTGAAATTCGCTGCTTCTGTCTTACCAAACTTCAAATGAAACTACTCCTTGAGAATTTTATGAATCGTTGAGATGCAAGGCACTTTGAATGCATACTTTAATGGCAAGCTCGTTTTCATTTCTTGCAATCGATTGTGAATATTTCTTCCAGTGCACTGATAAATCCTAACTTCTTCGATGCATTCGCCTACAGCAGCAACCAGCTGCTCATTATCTCTCTCCCTCCTCTTGCCAGATTTTTTTGGTTCTTAAGGATGCAATACTTTGGTTTTCAACTCATGCTTAAACTTCTCAACAGTTCTTGATACAAACTCTGCTGTCACTCGCAACTTCTTAGAAATTTACTTTGGCTTCAACTAATCTTCCATATACATCCTTACTATCTCAAGTCACTTATGTGCAAGCTTTGCTTCTCGAGGCTTTAAATAGGGATTGCTTTCTTAAAGACGATTAGAGTTTAGCTGCCTTGAATTTAAATCAGAGATAGAAATCCAGTTTGAATCAATTGCGTTGATTGCTTATCTTTAGATCCAGATATCTAAATATAATTTGCATTAGAGTGATTCTTAAATTTTAGATTATTCTACTTACCAACTTTGATTTGCGAAAATTATTTAAGAACTGCTCAAGGTATTAGCAGAGTGATCGTCGCTATGCAAACTCTTCAAATCTATAACGTCTTTCAAATATGCATCAATTCCTTCTAATGGCATCTATATAATCAAACCTCCTTACAAGGAACCCACTTGAGGAGGAACCTCACCAGAGTTGAGCAGAATTCCAGTATTGTATGAATATTTTGCAGGAGCAACCACTTGCACAAAATTCTTTCCTAAAATCACAGGTCCCCACTTCGTAATTTGCTTATCTTAAACCTTGATTCAACTTTGCTTGATGTTTTGAAATAAATACTGGCTTAGATGATCGTCGCTGACGATCGAGTGTTGCGATAGCTCTTGCAAAGATTGCGATAGTTTTTCAGATTGCTCGCTAAGGAGATTTGATTTTAGCGCTGCTTTCATTTTTAAATTAGAAGTATTTAATATAATAACTTAGTGTAATAGTATATTTTAAAATTCAAGATTTTCATTGATAGCTTAAATTAATCTTATAACTACATGCTTATATTAAACTTAATATCGAGCTATCTTAAGACTATTATATTATGTTAATATTATTAATTATCAAACTTGCTAATGCAGCGCTCCTTCATAACAGATTCGCGAGGATAAGTTCTCACTGGAACTTAAGTGCTACAAATCATGGATCAGTCACTTGAGCAATACACAATCGTCTTCGGCATTCAACTTGCCTTCACACTATCAGAACCATATAAATCTAAGGTCTATTCCTGGGTGACAACTAAGAGCTAATATAATTTGTGATCGAAATCATGAACCTAAGGTACAGACCTGCTTAAACATAAGAGATGGGTTGAGCAATGCATTGCAAACTTAAACAAGCTTAGAATTATTATGTTTGATTATTTGCATCTGTTAAGCAATATAATATGCAAAGAGGTTTATGCAACCTCTCGATTTATGCTTAATAATTAATATGTTATTACTTTATAATCAATAATTAAATCAAAGAATGAAGTCAAGCAAAACTACGAAGCAGCACTGCTTCACTTTTATGCATTCCTCTAAAGCACCTGGTGGATACATCGTAGAGATTTATAAGGCAAGTAATTTAGCAATGTTGATACATTCGCAAAGTATAGGTAATCGACGAGGGATTCAAGCGCACATTCAAGTTTTAAGTTGATCCGCAAAGAGGCTTCAAGAATGTTGTAATTTTGGAGGTTGCAGAGAGCGAACCAGTTGTTGCTGTAACCTATAAGTGGTGTGGATATCACAACGTATGGATTTATCCATTCAAGAAGGAAGACCCATACATGCACTAAGTGTATATACTTCTTGATCCTGAAGATTCTTCTGATGGTTGGTTCTTCAGCTTTGATAATGATAGTCTAATTCAAGTAGAGTAAGTTAATTTAATTTCAAACTATTGCTAACGCGCAATTTATAGCTAAATCAAGGGAGATTACAGAAAAACTATAAATAAGTATGATGAAGAAGTTAGAAAGCAGTTGACATCAAAAAAAATGCCAGAACCCTAAGAATTCGTTGGAGCAGTAAATTTCTATGTGTGATTTAGATGAACAATTAGTTATTAAAAGCAGCTAAACTGCAATGGTGATAACACCCTTTATTCCCTACACTTTATTAAATTACCTAAGTACTTGAATAATAATGCTTTAAAGCGCTAATCCTATTTAAATTAAGTTAAACTTAAATTGCCTTTATTGACCAATGTAGTAATTACACTATGAGAGTGATATATAATTGCTTTTTTTAATTTCTAGTATTTCTATAATTTAAAAGCAATGCTTTAACTACTAAATAAAAACCTCTCTCTGATTTAAACTAAACTATCACTACAACTTAATTACTCAAAATTATCAATAAAATATAAGCAGCCATTATAATTCCACCTAACCAGTAATTATTAGAATCAAAAACTATTTTAAAACCTAATTAGAGCTACAGTTGCTTAATATAATTTTGTTCTGAAAATGATATCACTAAGATTATTGGAGATTTGGATAAATAATTTTGATTAATCTTGTACATGCATCTTGTAATTAATCATACCTAAAAAAAGAATTAATATTAATTTGAAAATTTGAAAATTTGCTTTGACTTGATCTAGAGAGCTCTCTTACTAAATGCCTGCATTTTTAAAGTGAAATTTCCTATAATTAAAAGATTAAAATAAAACACTTAGCCTAATAATTAAATAGTTTGATTTACTCCATCTTGAATTGATTTTGTTTCTCTGTGTCTATTTGCTGATCTTCCCTGTTTAAATTGCTAAAACTTACCATTTTTAAAAGATTATACAAGTCAGGATGAGTTTCTTCATGCTTCCCCTTGGTACACACCTGTGAATCAAAGCTTCCAATATCTGTTGATTCAAAGATGTGAAGGTTGGCTACTGCTCAGCTAGCGTCTTCCAGTACCCACTAGTGAGAGGGATCTCCGAGTAAGAACGAGTAAAATCTTCCAATATATTTTAAGCCTCCTTACCCCTCAATCCGATCGAAAAAAAGCTTCCAATATCTTTTAGTGACCACCCGAAACTCATCCTAAATTAATTATTGCGATGCCTCGCTTAAGTAATGTTGCAGCACCACCAACCATTTCAATATTCACTTAGATGGTAGGAGTAATTTAAAGTAACGCAGATTTTGATAATCTTGATTTTTTATTGTCATCTAATGTATTATCAAAATTACTTTAATCTCTCTCTCTTTTAATTTAAATAGAGTAGTCAACATGAATTGCTAATATTTCATAATTCTCTGATAGTAGATAGAGCAAGCATCAGTTTAATGTTAGTTATCTCCAAAAATTTTATAGAATTTGGGAATTAAGCAATAGTATCTTTAAGTTAGGAAAATCATAAAATTCTCTGTGATTATAAAAATATACATGAAACTCTTGAATTCAGGCTTGATCTATCATAGACTGTGGTTGAACCCAGGCTCTACGAGATAATAGACGTCTTTCTTTTATTATTTTAATATCAATGAATTAAAATTTTTGCTGCGTTATAGGTAGCAGAGAACTCAACACATAAACCTCTTTAAAAAGATAGACTTCTTTAAAATTTACTTTGAAAGCAATTTACTCTTAAATGGAGGGTATCCAACCATAGGCTGCGGCTGGACCCTAATGCTCCCGAGTAGAAGGAGCATGTTAGATATTAGCTATTATAAAAGTTAGGATGGAGTCTTAAGTTATAGCAGCAAAAAATTAAGAGGCAAAAGTTTGATTTTTGCTCAAATTTGCGAAATTTTAATGTGATAATGAATTATGAAATTCGCTGGCTTAAATAGGCCTGGAACCATACAATCTGGAGTCATACAGCTGGATTCATACAACTGGAGCTGTACAACTTGGATTCTTACAACCTAAGGTTGAGTCTTGCATATTTTGTCTCTAATGCAGCTATACAACTTTATGTTGAGCAATTAACATACTCAGTGATTTCTTAATACACTTTTGCATGAATTTTGGAGATATCTTCAGGACATCTTCCTGGAACCATACAACCTGGAGATATCTTCAGGATATCTTCATCTGGAACCATACAACCTTAGAGTGGATTCTTACAACTTAGCATCTATAATTCGACTAAACCACCTCAAATAGAACTCTATCACTTATATATGATGTTGCTATACTCTATTGCATTGATTGGAGGTGTTATGGAGATATAGTGATTAGAAGGGGTAAGAAATGACAAGTTTGACTTTAGAGAGGTTTTTGACTTCTTAACCATAGTATTGCTAAGAATTTAGGTCTATTCTCAAACCAAAGACCAATTGACTTAACATACCCAACTCTCACCTAATCATGCCAAACCCATCCAAATCATCATTAATCATATCAGAGGCATCGAAAACATCATTAGAGTTGAAGTCAGAGCTCTTAGGCAAAAATCGATGTTTCAAGATAGGGACTCAAACTGTTGGTTTGAAAGCTGTTATAAACTGTCATGAAATACTAAGAATTTTTGAAGTTTGGCCTCTCATATTCTAACCCATATACATCAGATCAGCTTGTATTTGCATTTATATATGCATCACTGTTGTGTTGTATCATATCAATGTAGTAAGGCTCGCCAATCATAAAGTAGGCAGAGCTATTAGCAATATTCTCGAAAATTTTCACAAGCCTTGAAATTGGAGATATCTTCAGGATATCTTCCTGGAACCATACAGCCTAAGGTGGAACCATACAACCTTAAAACCCAAAATTTAATAAAATCTCATAATAATGCAAAATTTTTGCCTGATATATGTGCATATGAATATTGCAATCGATTGCTGCATTATTTAGTCATTGAGGAGAGTGCAATCACAAAGTATGATATAAAGGAAAATTAGATTAAAGAGTATAGTGCAAGAGATTAGGTTATGAATGTATTAGGGAAGGGATTATTAATAGTTTGCGAATTAGTCACTGACAGTTGCTTAAGAACGCGATTTCATCCTAAAGGTGCATGATATGTCTTGGGTAGTCTGCTTCAATCATACCTAAGAGTTCATTAGCAACATCTTTGATAGTGATCTTGCCAGACCAGAGTTGTTGCACTTAGAAATAGCCTCGTCCAATTCTTGCAAAGCACAATGAATCGAAATTTTTATTATCATTCAATTGGTTGAATATAGATTTGCTCAACTTATTGCACCATCCTAAGAATTGCTTTATAAGAGCAATCATTCTGATATTAATGTTGTCTCATTTCAAATGAAGCAAGCTTTGATATACCAAGTCATGAAAACTAATTGCTGCTGCGCAACAAAAGTAGTAGAATTGCAAACAACCTTTGTAATAGCAAATGTTTCCAAACTTAATTTATGCACAATTGTCTCATTTTCGTTTCTCTCAAATAAACAAAATGCATCTTCTACTCTGAATACTCTGAATGCTCTGCAACTCTCTTCTAAGTTCTTGCTATGTATTGAAATGCTTATTAGCCTCTATTTTAGTTCAAGATGACAAATCTCTCTCATTATAAGTTTCATTTGTGAGAAACTTAAATTATATGTAAATTTGGGCATTTTGCATTAATCAACATTGAGCAAGCATGATCAATCAATTGATCAAGAACCATCAATAAATTTCTCTATATAGTTTGAAGAACACTGCTTAGGACAACTGCAAGGATATTGTTTTCGTTTATTAATCAATTAATTATTTTATTGATAATGATTTTATCGCTACACTGCATCACTCGCTGATTTAAGTTTGACTGTGATTAAACTTTTGCTAACGCTTGCTAAGATTAGATAGCTAGCGTCGCAATCATTGAATTTGAGAATATCGTTCATATTATAAATCAGTTGCATTGCAAGACAAACTTTTCAGATATGTGAACTATTGGTCATTGATTGCTTGCATCACTTTCATATTTTTAGCGCTAAGTTAATTTTTAATATATAATACTATTAAATTTTGCATCATTGCTTATATATTTTCAATCGAAATTTAATTAATAAATTAACATGCATTAATAATTAATGGCAGAAGAATCAAAGACTGCGCAGTATTTATTGCAATAGTTAAATTTTTGTTTGATTTTATGCTTCATTTTAGATTGATCCTGAGTATGCTGAATTTCAGTCGAGGAATAGCATAGCACTAAATATTATGAATAAATTTGATTTTACTATATGTTTTTATTTAAAGCAAGACCCAACATAGAGTGTTGGATCTTCCGCAGGCTGCTTTAAATAAAAACATATAGTAAAATCAAATTTATCATAATATTTAGTGCTATGCTATTCCTCGACTGAAATTCAGCATACTCAGGATCAATCTAAAATGAAGCATAAAATCAAACAAAAATTTAACTATTGCAATAAATACTGCGCAGTCTTTGATTCTTCTGCCATTAATTATTAATGCATGTTAATTTATTAATTAAATTTCGATTGAAAATATATAAGCAATGATGCA
Source organism: Oxytricha trifallax (assembly GCA_000711775.1). NCBI lineage: Eukaryota > Ciliophora > Spirotrichea > Sporadotrichida > Oxytrichidae > Oxytricha > Oxytricha trifallax. The sequence goes on from ARYC01017821.1 coordinate 17,168, forward strand.
AAATTTAATAGTATTATATATTAAAAATTAACTTAGCGCTAAAAATATGAAAGTGATGCAAGCAATCAATGACCAATAGTTCACATATCTGAAAAGTTTGTCTTGCAATGCAACTGATTTATAATATGAACGATATTCTCAAATTCAATGATTGCGACGCTAGCTATCTAATCTTAGCAAGCGTTAGCAAAAGTTTAATCACAGTCAAACTTAAATCAGCGAGTGATGCAGTGTAGCGATAAAATCATTATCAATAAATAATTGATTGATTAATAAACGAAAACAATATCCTTGCAGTTGTCCTAAGCAGTGTTCTTCAAACTATATAGAGCAATTTATTGATGGTTCTTGATCAATTGATTGATCATGCTTGCTCAATGTTGATTAATGCAAAATGCCCAAATTTACATATAATTTAAGTTTCTCACAAATGAAACTTATAATGAGAGAGATTTGTCATCTTGAACTAAAATAGAGGCTAATAAGCATTTCAATACATAGCAAGAACTTAGAAGAGAGTTGCAGAGCATTCAGAGTATTCAGAGTAGAAGATGCATTTTGTTTATTTGAGAGAAACGAAAATGAGACAATTGTGCATAAATTAAGTTTGGAAACATTTGCTATTACAAAGGTTGTTTGCAATTCTACTACTTTTGTTGCGCAGCAGCAATTAGTTTTCATGACTTGGTATATCAAAGCTTGCTTCATTTGAAATGAGACAACATTAATATCAGAATGATTGCTCTTATAAAGCAATTCTTAGGATGGTGCAATAAGTTGAGCAAATCTATATTCAACCAATTGAATGATAATAAAAATTTCGATTCATTGTGCTATGCAAGAATTGGACGAGGCTATGTCTAAGTGCAACAACTCTGGTCTGGCAAGATCACTATCAAAGATGTTGCTAATGAACTCTTAGGCATGATTGAAGCAGACTACCCAAGACATATCATGCACCTTAAGGATGAAATCGCGTTCTTAAACAACTGTCAGTGACTAATTCGCAAACTATTAATAATCCCTTCCCTAATGCATTCACAACCTAATCTCTTGCACTATACTCTTTAATCTAATTTACTCTTCTATTATACTTTGTGATTGCACTCTACTAAATGACTAGATAATGCAGCAATCGATTGCAGTATTCATATGCACTTATATCAGGCATAAATTTTGCATTATTATGAGATTTTATCAAATTTTGGGTTTTAAGGTTGTATGGTTCCACCCTTAGGCTGTATGGTTCCAGGAAGATATCCTGAAGATATCTCAAA
>ARYC01017823.1:0-27446 GCA_000711775.1 Oxytricha trifallax
TCTTTCAGGATAATAGCCTGGAGTTCCCATAACACTTCCTAGCCTTGATACTTCTACCCTTAATGCTCAGTTGAAGTCAATAATTGTCACTCTTACAGGTGAGAAGTTTATCATAATATTCTCAGGTTTCAAATCTCTATGAACAAAACCTAACTTATGTAGCTCTTTTATACCTTGTAAGGTTTAAGTTGCTATCAAAGCAAGCTACTTATGATTCCTTTGATCAGTAATAAAATCTCTGAGGGTCATTTCATAGAATGGGAGTCTGAAAGCAACATGATCCTTCGCAAGGAGAACAGCATCTAGCTTGATTTAGTAACTACACTCTTTAAACTTTGCTTGAGTGAGTACTTGATACTCATTTGTGAACTCCATCTAATATTTATTATCACTTAAGAGAAAGTTGAAGGGATACACCTTGTATGCATACTGATGATCATTGATAACTTTCTTATCAAAGGAATCTTCTAATATAAGTTAGCTTTAAAGTGAAGTGTCTAGGTCAACTTAGGCAAGAACAGGAATCTTTTTATATTGAATTTTAATCATAATCTTTGTGATTTCAGATGCTAGTAGGTTGCGTGATTACCTCACATGTTCTGATTCACTAGCTTGTTCGAGCTCTACCATTTTCGAAGATTCTCTTGCTTTTCTTTTGTTAAGTAGCTTCAATTCATCTTCATGCTTTTCTATCTCTAAATCTTTCTTGTGAGCTTTTAAAAGATGCTTCCTTAAATCTCTAGTATGAGCATACTGCTTTTGGCACTCGAAGCAATCATACTTTCCGTCGATTTTATCGTGCTTTAAGTATACTGTTGGCTTGGCTTCTCTGCTCTTTCATATGCCTATACCAACTAGATTTATGAGCGAAGTCTCTCTCACACTTCTCACAAAGTATGCCTCTACTTCTTCAGTTTGATTAGGAATTTCATTAATACCTTTCTCCTCCTCTCTGTCTCCCACACACTTGTTTGCCATTTATTTTCTTATTATTAATTTCTATTTTAATAACAGAGACCTCAAGTGATAGCTCTAGTAGTTCTTTATGAGAGTTCATCTGACAGCTATCACACTTTTTATTGCTGCCAAAGGTAAGTCTCGTTTAGTTTGATGAAAGGGCTGTTGTTTTTCTTAAAATGTTAGCGCTCATATTTAAATTTGAATTTAAAATTATAAAACTGCCTCTATAACTGAGAGCTTATATGAGAGCTTTGCATGACTACAATTTTATAGGGAAGTTCTTAGAGTATTAGAGAAGAAATGTAAGTGTTAAGAGACAATCCAGCTCTAAATATGGGGGAGGAAGTAACCATTTTTACTATCAATAATAAGTTGATTATAGTACGTACCGATTTAGGAGGTGAACCTAATTAAGTACGTACTGCTTTAGAGGTATTTTGTGGTTTTATGATTAAAATTAGGGTGCTCCTTATTAATTACTAGCTTTAATTAATGCTCCTAATTAAGTACGTACCAATTTAAATTTTAAAATATGGAACTATAACAGTAGAAATTGATATCAATCTCTCAAGTTTGAAACCAGTTCTCAAAAACTTCTCCATATACTTCTTAGAGGTTGACCTCCTATAGGATGTCCATATTTAATAGTAAGTTATACAGAGGTATATAATTGAAATCAATAAACTTAAATTTGAATATCATTTCTTAGATCTGTAAACAAGATGGAGTCAATGAATGATGCAATGAAAAGAGTGCAAGTACAAGAATTAATTCAAAGATTTAGAAGCAAGGAGGATTTGCATCGCTACCTGGTGCAGCAAGGTAATGAACTCAATATGGCTAATCTTGATTATGTAGTTGGTTTGTTCCTGCCAACGATGGAAGGTACTAAAATTCATTTTTAAGAGCCATACTCTGCGAAGAGAAGAAAGCATTGAAAACTTAAGATGTAAAATTTGCAGAGATCCCAAACTATCCAGAAATCTCGGTGACTAACTTATATGATGATGCTATGAATGACCCAGAGGTTTCGCTGTACTTGCCTACTAAGAAGCAGTTGTCAAATAAACTACCTGAAAGAAACTATTTCTTTGGTATACTTGCAACAATTAAAGGTGATTACCTGAAAGAAATTATTCAGGAATCTCATAAGAAAAGGTACAGCATCTCTTCAGAAGATAAGGACAAACAGGGATCAAGATAAGTGAGAGCTGGCTATCAGAGCTGCAGAAGCACCCTTATATTTCAAGTAAGATTTATAGCTTAACTCTTTAGAAAAATCTGTAACCGGCATCTTTTTTTATGAAGGAATAGAGCAAGCTTCACAGAGAGAGAAAGTCGCAGACGAAGTATGAAGTTAGCAAGAGACTTTATTCAAATATTTAGCCGCCAGAGTCAATGAACATAGATGCTGGAGCTAGCAGCAAGAGAAGAAACCTTGGAGGAGGGAAGCAAGAAGTAGAAGAAAAGAAAGGGAAGCCAGCTCACACGAAAGAGTTTTAAATGTGACTTATATATTCATTAACTTAACTACAAAACTTATTTATATACATTCACTCTCCCTTCTTTAGCACACTTTTATCCAACTAATTATCAACTCTCTTAGCTTAACTTTTTATAAAATCGACTGTATCAATAGGTAGGTCATGCATCAGGTGGTATAGCAGCAGTTTCTTATAATCACCTTTTAATATACCCCAGTAGAACTCAATTCCATTAAACTATGGACTGTAAGGTACGTTGAACTCTGGCGTTATTCTAAGTTGCTCATAACTCTTCCTTGTTTCTTTAGTCTTATGAACTGAAAGATTATCAACAAACAGTATAATCTCTTATTCAGGGTACTTCTCTCTCAGCTGCTCTAAGAACTTAACATACTCCTCTGTCTTAATAGAGCGAGGATGAATAACATAAGTTTCTAAACCAGTATCCTCGCTAATACCTCCAAGAATTGCCATTGTTAATGCCTTGACTTTCTAGTCATATACTTCTATGTTGCTATGCCTCTTATACCAAGACTTCTAGATGAAAGTGTTGAATGTAAACACAGCTTACTTTAAGTTTTGACAGCCTCGTCAGCATGAATAAACTTAATATTATTCTATTAGACTCTCTGCATTTAATTATAAATATAAATTAAGTTGTTGTTGTAAAATGGCAGAGTGAAATTAATAACTCTCTTGATACGATTTGCATCTTTGTAAGAGATACCGTTTCGTTTATAAATGTTTGCAACAGATTATGAAAAGATCTTCACCTCAGGGAACTGGCGGTGAAACATAGTAGCTCGTTATTCGAGAGAGAAGTGAGTCCAATACTTCAAAGTTTTATCATTAATAAGATAGTCAAAATGCTTCTATAGAAACTCTGACTTCCTCTTAGGCTAAGTATTCAGCTATTATTGCTTTAATTACACAGCTTTCAAGCAGTGAGAGCGAACAGTTGATGGACTACGCTTTAAGAGCAGTGCAATAGACTTATAGTTCAGTACTGGTTTAACTTATTCACTATACATATCACATCCATAACGAAGTTTAAACACTAAATCTATATACTCTTCATCATAAATAGACCCCAAAAGCTTGTTATTTTTGTCTCGCATTTAATTAATAACCCCAACCCCTAACAAATTCCCTACAAATCAAAGCACTTATAAACCTCATTAAGGGGTTTTGGGGTTTTGAGTATGAAGAGCATCCATCTCCATCTTGAGAATTTCCATCATCACACTCGTAATTCTCATAGTCTAGACCATCTCCACAGATCTCGTTGCAAATATCATAAGTGTAGAAGCCTCCTTAGTTGCATTCAAAACCAGTCTCAACTAAGCATTTAAAACCCTTTAGATAAATTAAGATTTAAGAATGAAAAAATAAATCAATTTAGAGTTAGAAATTCTTATTTATTAAGGCTTGTTACTTTCTATGTTGTGGTGTAAATTTTGCAATAGAATGTAGATTGGTACTTGAAAAAGGATTTTATTATACTGATAAAAATTAATTAGTTACTAATCTCTAAAAAATAAAAATTAAGTTTTTACCTTTTATAATGTACTTCTTTAAATTGCATACATTAACTTTTTTCTATTATTTAAATCATTAGGGTTTTAGAAGAGCAACCATCTCCTGAATTAGTATTTCCATCATCACACTCAAACAAATATGTTTTCATGTTCTTTCCATCTCCACATGTCTCAGTACATCAATAAAATATGATGATGAATTTGATACATTTAGATGCTGTGGTAGAGTTTCCAGATGTGCATGTAAAACCATCTTCGATATAGCACAAGGAAGAACATCCATCGTTTGCTTTGACGTTACCATCATCACATTCATATAACTTAAGTTTGGGGATTCTTTACTTTGTTAGAGAAAAAAATTCAAGAAAGTAGGGTTTAACAATTAAAAATTTTATTGTTATAAATATGTATTTTTTTAAACTCTGATTCTATATTTCAATATTAAATTTGATAATCTTCAGCTTAATATTTCATTTTTTTGAAATGCTGTTTAGTCAAAGAATAGTATATAATTTTATGCAAAATACAAAGGTTCTTTTATTTTATACGATTTCTCAAATATTCAAAATTTTAACCTAAAATTTAAGCTCCCTTTGTATTAGAATTTTCTATCCTTACAAATTAATTAATCATTTACTTGTAAGATCTCGATTTTATCCCAAACTCATTTAAATGTTATAGAAATTAAATGGCCAGAGTACTCCCTCAAATTTGAAAAATTCTAATTAGTATTTATCTTATAATTTCCAAGGTTAATTCCGTCTCCACAAATTTCTTTACAAGTATCAGGAGTAAAAAGAGTACCACCAGTGCAAGTGTATCCAGATTCTACAACACAGCTAGAAGAGCATCCATCCCCACTAATGTTGTTCGCATCATCGCATTCTAAATAATTCATTTTTCTGCCATCACCACAAGTCTCAGAGCAAGTGTCTGCAGTTGTTAGAGAACCTCCTGCACAAGAAAATCCTATTTCTCTATTGCAACAATAATCACATCCATCTCCATTTAATTATAACAGGTAAATGGAAGTATAGTATCAATTATCGATTGAGTAATATTGTTTATTAGGGAAAAAAAGCAATAATATAATGTTTGAATTGACTGTATTTCCGTCATCACACATATTGTAAAAATCTCTGATTCCATCACAAAATTTAGTGCAAACACTTGCTGTATATCCATCACCATCTGAGCATAAATATCCTGTTTCAACAGAGCAAGTTGATGAGCAACCATCCCCATCTTTACTGTTTCCATCATCGCATTTAAAAAAATTAATTATTTTTTATTATTAAAAATTCAGGAACACTTTAAATTGGTATGTACCAAAGTTTCTACCATCCCCACAAATTTCAGTACATGTATCTGCTAGAGTACTTGTTCCTCCAGTACATGAGTATCCGATCTCAATAGTGCAATCAGAATGACACCCATCTCCATCAGCTAAATTTCCATCATCACACTGCTTCGAACCCATATTCTTTCCATCTCCACATATTTCGTAACAAACATCCTTAGTATATCGACTCCCACCTTGGCAGGCAAAGCCTGTTTCAATTAAACAAGTAGAAGAGCACCCATCACCATTCTTCGTATTCCCATCGTCACATTAATTTGCAACAAGTTTGAAATTTCTCCCATCTCCACAAGTTTCTGTGCAAGTATCAGCTTTAGTAGGAGTGCCTCCAGTACAGGTAAACCCAACTTCAGTTCTGCAATTTTAATCACACCCATCAAAGTTGACTGTATTCCCATCATCACATTCAAAACCCCAAAACCCCTTAATGAGGTTTATAAGTGCTTTGATTTATAGGGAATTTGTTAGGGGTTGAGGTTATTAATAGGTTTAATGTGATATTTATAGTAGATGTATTTAATTTAATTACTCAAAATGCACTTTTGGATCATGTGGGAGGTGTCTGAAGTTTATCTTGCTTAACCACAACTCTATCTACTCTATTGATATGTCTGATCTTGAGTTTGGAATTATATTAATTGACTCTGCCATTTGCTTCATTGAATGAGACACTCTTGTTTTGTCAATAAATTGCTTTTATTCTTTGCCTTGCATCCTTCTCGCAACTTGTAGACTAGTAATCGTTGCTATGCATATCACACTCTATTATTATTGCTGCTAAAGCCCACACATCCCACTATAAGTCTCCATCTCTCCAGTTTTCTCTTTATGGATAATAGCCTGGAGTTCCCATTACACTTCCATGCCTTGATACTTCCACTCTTAAGGCTCTGTTGAAATCAATAGTTTTTACTGTTACTGGTGAAAAGTTCAACATTATATTCTCAGGCTTGAGATCTCTGTGAATAAAGCCTAACTTATGAAGCTCTTTGATGCATTGTATAGCTTAGGTTGATATTAATGCAAGCTATCTATGATTTATTTGATCAGTTATGAAATCTCTGAGTGTCATTTCAAAAAGTGGTAGCCTGAAAGCTACATGATCTTTGGCTAGGAGAACAGCATCTAGCTTGATTAAGTATTTTCACTCTAAAAACTTAGCCTGAGTGATTATTTAATACTTATTAGTAAACTCCATTTAATATTTATCATCACAAAGGAGATAGTTGAAAGGATATATCTAGTAACCATATTGATGATCCTAAATAACTTTCTTGTTATAGGACTCCTCTAGAATTAAGTAGCTTTAGAGAGAAGTATCTAAATCAATCTATGCAAGCACAGGAATTTTCTTGTATTACAATTTAATCACGATTTTAGTGAACTCTGATTCTAAGAGGTTGCTTGAAATCCTCACATTCTCTGATTCGCTTGCCTGTTAAAGCTCAGCAACTTAAAGAGGCTTCCTTGCTTTTCTTTTGTTGAGCAACTTCAGTTGATTGTCTTAATCTTCAACTTCTATTTCTTTCTTGTGGGCTTTAAAATATTCTTCTTTAAGTCTGTTGTATGAGAGTACTGCTTATGTCACTCAAAGCAATCATACTTTCCATCAAATTTTTCATGCTTTAAGTATACTGTAGGCTTAGTTTCCTTATGGACCGACCTTCATATGCCTGTACCAGCTAGATTACTGAGTGAAGTCTCTTTCATACTTCTCACAAAAATATACTTCAACTTCCTCTTCTTGCATTGAAATTTCATTATTACCTTTTTCCTCCTCTCTGTCTCCCACACATTTTTTGGCCATTTATATCCTATTATTAATTTCTATTTTGATATCAGAGACCTCAAGTGATAGCTTTGGTAGTTCTTTATGAGAGTTCATCTCGCAGCTATCACACTTTTTATTATTGCCAAAGGTAAGTCTCATTTAGTTTGATGGAAGTGCTGTTGTTTTTGTTAAAATGTTAGCGCTCATATTTAAATTTGAATTTAAAATTAAAAAACTGCCTCTATATCTGAGAGCTTATATGAGAGCTTTGCGGGCATACAAGTTTCAAGGGAAGTTTTTAGAGTATTAGCCAAGAAAAATGAGCACTAAGAGACGAACCAGCTCTAAATATGGGTGAGAAAGTAACTATTTTTACTATTAATAATAAGCTGATTACTGCACGTACCGATTTAGGAGGTGCAACTAATTAAGTAAGTATTGCTTTAGGAGGTATTTTGTGATTTTATGATTAAAATTAGGGTCTAGCTTTAATTAATGCTCCTAATTAAGTACTATTTTTTTAGGAGCTGCTCTTAATTAAGTACGTATCAATTTAAATTTAAAAATATGGAACTATAACAGTAAAAATTGATATAAATCTCTCATATTTTAAACCAGCTCTCAATACCTTCTCCATATCCTTCTTAGAGGTTGACCTCCTATAGGATGCCCATATTTAATAGTAAGATTTACAGAGGTATATAATTGAAATCAATAAACTTAAATTTGAATATCATTTTTTAGATCTGAAAACAAGATGGAGTCAATGAATAATACAATGAAAAGAGTGCAAGCACAAGAATTGATTCAAAGATTTAGAAACAATGAGAATTTGCATCACTACCTGGTGCAGCAAGGTAATGAATTCATAGTAACTAATCTTGATTATGTAGTTGGTTTGTTCTTGCCAACGATGGATGTACTAAAATTTAATTTCTAAGAGCGATGCTCTGCGAAGAGAAGAAAGCATCGAAAACTTAAGATGTAAATTTTGCAGAGATTCCGAACTATCCAGAAATCTCAGTGACTAACTTATATGATGATGCTATGAATGATTCAGAGGTTTCTCAGTACCTGTCTACTAAGAAGCAGTTGTCAAATAAACTACCTGAAAGAAACTATTTCTTTGGTATACTTGCAACAATTAAAGGTGATTACTTGAAAGAAATTATTCAAGAATCTCATAAGAAAAGGTACAGCATCTCTTCAGAAGATAAGGACAAACAGGGATCAAGATAAGTGAGAGCTGGCTATCAGAGCGGCAGAAGCACCCTTATATTTCAAGTAAGATTGTAGCTTAACTCTTTAGAAAAATCTGGTACTGGCATCTTTTTGATGAAGTAATAGAGCAAGCTTCACAGAGAGCGAAAGTCGCAGGCAAAGTATTAAGTTAGCAAGAGACTTTATTCAAATATTTAGCCTTCAGAGTCAATGAACATAGATGCAGTGGCTGCCAGCAAGAGAAGAAACTTAGGAGGATGGAAGCAAGAAATAGAAGAAAATAAAGAGAAGCCAGCTCCCTCTAAAGAATTTTAAATGTGACTTATATATTCATTAACTTAACTACAAAACTTATTTATATACATTCACTCTCCCTTCTTTAGCACACTTTTATGCCAACTAATTATCAGCTCTCTTAGCTGAACTTTTTATAAAATCGACTGTATCGATAGGTAGGTCATGCATCAAGTGGTATAGCAGCAGTTTCTTGTAATCACCTTTTAATATACCCCAGTAGAACTCAATTCCATTAAACTATGGACTGTAAGGTATGTTGAAGACAGGCTTCATCCTAAGCTATTCATAACTCTTCCTTGTTTCTTTAGTCATATGAACAGAAAGATTATCAACAAACAGTATAATCTCATATTGAGGGTACTTCTCTTTCAGCTGTTCTAAAAATTTTATATATTGTAGGAATACATTCGATTTGGGAAAATGAATTATAATTAAATTAATTAAATAATAAATTCATGGCAGTTATCAAAACCAAATTGACTCAAAAATCAAAAATAAATGGATCCTACGGTAGATCCCGCAATTTAAGCTGGACTTTACTATTGGCAATATTCCTGAATCCTCCCAGGAAGCGATATATTTTGATTTTGAGCTAACTACCAAATATAGTAAAATGAGTTTTTCTCGTTTGGGAAATGAGATAAATTCATTATAGCAATAGCAACCACCGTCTAAATTTTAATGCGCTATCCAAAGAGTATAATATTGTCAGGGTTTGAATGCATTTTCCAAAAACATAACTGAAGGTAATTAATAATTAATTAATTTTAATTTTAATTCATTTTCCTAAATCGAATATATATTTAAAATACTGCTCTGTCTTTATAGAGCGAAAATGAATAACATAAGTTTCTAAATCAGTATCCTCACTAATTCCTCCAAGAATTGCCATTGTTTAAACCTTGACCTTTTAGTCATGTACTTCTATATTGCTATGCTTCTTATGCCAAGAGTTATAAATGAAAGTGTTGAAGGTAAACACAGCCTCGTCAGCATGTATAAACTTAATATTATTCTATTAGACACTCTGCATTTAATTATAAATATAATTTAAGTTGTTGTTGTAAAATGGCAGAGTGTAATCTACTCTCTTGATACGATTCATATCATTGTTAGTGATGCCATTTCGTTTATAGATGTTGGCTATAAACGAAGCAGAGATCTTCAACTCAACTTTGACTTCCTCCTATGCTTAGAATTTAGCTACTAATTCTTTTATTATAGTGCAATAAGACAGTGGGAGCGAACAGTTGACGAACTTCGCTTTAAGAGTAGAGCAATAGACTTATAGTTTAGTACTGATTTGATTTATTCACTGTATATATCACATCCATAGCGCAGTTTAAACACTAAATCTATATACTCTTCATCATAAATATACCCCAAAAGCTTGATATTTGTGTCTCGCATTTATTTAATTAATAACCCCAATTCCTAACAAATTCCCTACAAATCAAAGCACTTATAAACCTCATTAAGAGGTTTTGGGGTTTTGATTAGTATACTTAGTAATTATTTAAAAAGTTATTTAAATATAGAAAAATATTGTTTACTTTGCATAATCCTTCCCATCTCCACAAATTTCTTAGCATGAGTCCTTTGTATTTGTACCTCCATTTGTACAATTAAATCCTGTTTCAATTGCACACGTAGATGAACATCCATCATTGTTTACAGTGTTGCCATCATCACAGCCTTCAGTTCCTACTCTCCTGCTATCTCCGCAAGTAGGACTACAAACTGAAGGAGCACCAGTACAGGTATATCCAGTTTCTATGTTACACTAAGCATCACAACCATTTCCTCTTACTGTATTTCCATCATCACATTTTCCTGAGACTACAACTCCATCTCCACATTTAGACGTACAAGTATCTTTTGTACTGAAAGATCCTCCGTTGCAAGTAAATCCAGTTTCAACAAGGCATGTAGAAGAGCAGCCATCACCATTTGCAGTATTTCCATCATCACATTTTTCGTAATCATCTCTGATTGAATCGCCGCAGGTGGAAGAACAAATTTTAACATAGTCAAATACCCAAGTTCCGGGAGTTGTTTTCACACAAGAGTAACAGTTATTATAGTATGCACCCCAGCAAGTACGACAACTAGCATAGCATGAAGTGCACCCTGTTGTAGTACTATTTGTGTATTTCTGGTTTAAAATAAAACATTTAAAGAATTAATTTCTGCTCTTTTTTACTATTTTTAAGAGATTATCTGTCAATACTGGAATTATATTGAAAAGTAGATTAAAGTTATAATAATATTTTGTTAATACTTAATATTTTTAATTTCAAAGTTTTATTCATATTATTGATTTTCTCATTAAATCAAAATTTTTTGAAATGAATAATATTTCTTATTTAATTAAAATAAATATTGTATTGTCCAAAAGCGCAATCTCCGTTACACTATCCTGTTGCAAAAGGACAAGTAGTGCATGAATTTCCATTAACATTCAAAACCCCAAAACCCCTTAGAGAGGTTTATAAGTGCTTTGATTAGTAGGGTATAGTTGGGGTATTATTGGTGTTAGAAGAGAAATTATGCCAATTTACAAAATGAGAAATAGAAATTAGCGAAATTTAGGGTCGATTTATGATGAGTAATATTTAGATTTACTGCTTAAGCTTAGGTATGGTACGAGTATTAATATAGACTTAGCCAAACCTGTACTAAATTATGCAGCTATAGCAAAGTTATTACGCAAGAGTGCCTCAACTGTTAGGTATCACTGCTTGCTAGCTGTTTAGCATTATAACTCTGGTTCTTGAACGCACCCTTAAAGAAAATAAAAGTTCTCTCAGGCTCATATTGACTTCCTCTGCGACTCTAAGACTTTGAAGTATTGGGCACACTTTCCATTAGACTAGCGAGCTGTGATGTTTCATCGCAGGTTTCCTGACATGCGTATCTCTCCTTAGACTATAGCCAATATTTATAGAAGAAATGGTATTACTTTCAAGACTGTCAACAGAGTGAAGAGAGTGATTGATTTTACAGTGCCATTTTATAGTAATAATTTAAACTATATATATGATTAAATGCAGAGAGATATTACTAATAACATCAAGTTCATACACGCTGATGAAGCTGTATTCACCTTCAACACCTTTTTTAATAAGTCTTGGTATGAGAAGTATGATAAAATAGAAGTTTATGATTAAAAAGTGGTCACCCATGCAATTTTAGCTGGTATAAGTGAAGATTTAGGCCTAGAGAGTTATGTTATTCACCCTCGCTCTATTAAACGAGAGTAGTATACAGAGTTCCTATATAAGCTCAGAGAGAAGTATAGTAACCAAGAGATCATCCTGTTTGTTGATAACCTCTCAGTTCATAAGACTAAGGAGTCTAAGAAAGCTTATGAAGAGCTAAACATAACTCCTGTATACAACGTTCCTTATAGCCCATAATTTAATGGAATTGAATTCTACTGGAGTTAAATCAAGACTTACTACAAGAATCTGCTGCTGTATCATCTTATGCATGACTTGCCCATCGATACAGTAGACTTAATTCAAAGCAGCTGTAAGAGAGTGAGCGTAGATAAGACAACAGTTTGTGCGAGAGAGGGAAGAATGAATGTTTATAAAGGTTACGACCTACTGGTAAGTTGGGAGTGATATCCCGGAGTTCGAAACCGTGATGGCACTCGGCTTTTACGAGATAAGTCCCGGATCTAAGAACCTCCTCAGAATACGTCAGGCAAGGATTAGGGAAACCACGCCAACAAAAACGTCGACCGTCGATCATTCAAAGTCGAATTAAAACTGAATGATACACTTATCCTTGCAACCTGGGGTTGAGTGCAACAAGGATAAGGTAGGAGTCAAGAGACAAACCGCTCGGTTCTCAAATTAGACTCTATTTGCTTAGGAAAAGCGGGAGGAAAAAATCCTGCATAAGACAACCTCAGCAGAGTATCACACAGGGCTTTCCCCCCTCAGCAAGCCATACAATAAGTCTTTACTGGGAAGGGGTTTTTCCCTGAACTTAATAGCACTCGTACAAAAAAGCAGCTGAAGAAAAAGTAACCAGGTAGACATACGAAGTAGCGAAAATACCGCATAAGTCCTCACAAGTAGGCAAGTGGTGAACGTGCACGGTGTGAAACTAGTCGAGTACATATAAGGGTAATTCCCCTCGGAAAGAGGAAACTGGATCACCAAAAGTCAAAGTATTAATATCTGATTATATAAACTGGCTGGCTTAAGCCCCAGTATTAAATTCCGTACAGCATTAAATAATAATAATAATGTTTATAAATAAGTTTTAGATTTAAATTAATGAATAGTTCACATATTAAACTAACCCATAAAGGGGTTTGTCTTCTCTTTCTTCTCCTCTTCTTATGGCTTGCTTGGGCCCATATTTCTTCTCTTAGTGCCAGCTCCTGCATCTATGTTCATTTCATCAGGTTTTAGACATCTTTATAAGCCTCTTGCTCACCTCATAAATTGTCTGCGACTTTCTTTCTCTGTGAACCTTTGCATGCTCTTTCATAAGATATATGCCAGTGCCAGATTTTCCTACAAAGTTATATGTCAAAGCTTACTTGAAAAATAAGAATGCTTCTTAAGTTCCTCTTGCGAAGCTGAGCTTATCAGAATGCGTCGCTTTTTCAAATCTTCAGGAGAGATAGAATATCGTTTCTTATGTGCTTCTTCAATTATTTCTCTGAGATACTCCTCTTTTATTGTACCAATAAATCCAAAGAAAAAGTTCCTCTCTGGTAGTTTATTAGAGAGTTGTTTCTTGGTAGGAAAGTAAACTACCACTTCCTCATCTTACATGGCATCCTCATAAAGATTAGTGACTGAAATGTCAGGGTAGTTGGGAATTTCGATTAGTTTAATCTCTTTATTTTTAAAAGCTTTCTTCTCCTCACAAAGTATTGCTTTCAAGAATGAAATTTTGGTACCTTCCATCGTTTGAAGGAGTAAACCAACTGTATAATATGTTAATAGTCATCATGTTATCTTATCATGTAAAGTTAGGTATCGATAGAGATCTTCCTTACTTCTGAATCTTGATATCATTTCTTGAACCTCGACTCTTTTCAATTGATCATTGAGTGATTCCATCTTTGTTCCTCTTCCTATTAATGAATTTCAAATTATAATTTATAGACTTCTGGATCCTATTGTTTAAAATCTTACTATTAAATATGGGCATCTTATAGGAGATCAACCCTGCAAGATACGTGGAGAAAGTTTGCAGAAGCTGTAACAAACTGCAGAGATTGAGCTCCATTTTTATCAATTTAGTTCCATTAAATTAGTACTAAATTTGTTTAAATTTAATTAGTACTGCTAATAAATTCGTTTAATTTTAATTGGTACAATTTAATAGTACCAAAACTTAATTAGTACCTAGTTTTAAACTAATGAGGTTTTAATGGAAAAGTTCCAAAAAGCTTAAAAACCTAATTGGTACCAGTACCAACCTGAAATTATTCTCAGTTGGTACCAAAATTAAAAATATTAAGCATAAAATTAAAAAATTTATAGTTATAAACTAACTATAAATATCATGTCTAACACCTAAGAATCAACCATTGTTGTTGCAGTCCCAGCTCCTATACAAAGTTAGTATAGCCAGTGAGGTTTTTACTTATTAATAATACAAATTTAAATTTGAATTTAAACATGGCGGCTAACTTGAATCGTAAGGCAGTTTCTCTTGGAACAGGCTAATCATTGCTAAACTTTGGCTCCTCCAAGAAACCAGAAGTAATTTATATTAAAAAGGAGGTAGAGCTAAGAGCTCTAGAGTTTGAAGTAGAGGTCTTTAAAATTGAAGATTAAAACAAGAAATAAAGCGCAGATTTGGGAGTTTAAACATAAGTTGAATTGTTTGAGGAAGATAAGGAACAGCAACCATTAGAAAACATTAAAACATTTTAATGTGAAGACTGCTAAAATTTCTTCTCAACTGAGTCTAGCTTGAAGAGACACATCAAAGAGGTACACTCTGGTAGAGCTAAGATCTACTTTAAGCATGATAAATTATATGGTAGATATTAATGCACTACCTGCATGAAGTCTTATACTCACTCAGCTAAAGTAAAGAGACATAAACCCCAATACGTAAACCCCAATACGTATGTTCGCATGAGTTTGATAAGTGAATAAAAAGTTTTAAATGCATCAATAAATAACGAAATTAAAAGGACAGATTTTAACTTAATTTGAGGGAGCCGATCCAGAGAATGCAAGTACGGTGAAGATGGGAAAAAATTGATGATTTTATTTTGAGGCCATACTTACCAGTCTTATAGAGTTTGAGACGCTGACCAAGAATATGTGGGGTTTGTAACCCATTGACCGATTGGTTGCAAAGTTCCACCGTTCACACTGGTTGTTTGGGGATCTGCTTTTACCTCCACATTTGAATTAAGTTTATTTTTATTAATTAATAACTACTACTTTAAAAATTAAACTAATAATGGAATCAACTAAGTACTAAATCTGCGATGGCTCTCGCACCCTCATTATTAGCCACGCACCTCACTTACTCTAAACTGAATTCACTGCGCTTTGCGCGCATCTTGAAGAGCAACTCACGTCCTCTCGATCCGTGTAATTGATTTTACGTAGTTGCATATTTCTACAAATTTTCTTTACAAACGCTGCGCTATTTTTACACTGTGATGCTTGTTACATTGAGATAACATTATAGCATCGCTTATCAGACAGTAACAATTTATGTCCATTTAAATCAATCAAAAATAACTTCTCTTGCACTCTTTGCAGAGTGTTTAAATACGCAATTAATTATTCATGAAAATGAAAAAGCCACTACTGAAACAGCCTCCCTAAACTTATATTATTCGCCTCGAACTTCTGCTCACTTTGCACGTTTATAGGGTGCAACAACTAAAAATAAAAAAAGAAAATATTTATAAAGATGATAGTTAGCACTTTATATCAGAAAGCTGACATTCCCTATAAGAGGGGGATTATAGTCAAACTCAAGTCGAAATATAAATTTGCGAAGCCCTTGCACTTTGCTCTCTAACGTACTCTATTCTCCCACTATGAGGGAATTACTAATATTCTAGTGTACTATAAATGAGGGATTGGAAGTTATGAGTTGCAAATCATAATATTAAAGACATCCGCAATCAAAATCATAGTTATAATAATAATGAGAAATATGGCTCAACCAACCCTAATTTTCCTCTCACACTCACATTCTAATTTTCTCCTAAAACTTCACTGATTTCCAGGCAGTTTGAGAAATCCTGGTTTTATTCAGGGGTTGCCAACTTTATTGGATTCTTGCCCTGTAAATAGCCAGCTTGAAGTTCCTACTTTAAATTCAGAATTAATTGGTAACAAACATCAACGCCCAAATAATTTCAAAGTTAGGAGCTCCGCTCCAATCTCCCTCACTTTTCTTCAACTGCACTAACTTACCCTCAGTTTATCTCTCAAGTACTGGTTCTTGCTATCAAGTCAACTAACTGTACTCACTCAGTCTTTAAAACTTTTTCAAAATTTCAAACCTAATCATTGATTAGTAGTAGCATGGCTACTTTCAAACTTGATGTACTAAAATGAAAATTTTGGCAGCATTTCAGGTTTTACTGGTTCTTAAACATTTGTACACAAAATTCAGCTATCAGCTTATATTACCTACCTATATCCCTAATAGACCTAAAAGTTGGCTTTAGCCCTGTAGTTGTAGCTAAAAAGTAAAAAATCAAAAATGCCAAAGTTTACACAGTTTACTTAGTTTTAAAGCTAACAGCTATTTAATTAAAATCAAGTTTTAAGTTTAAAATCAACTGATGTTTGTTACAGTAACTCAAAGTAAAGTTCTAAAAAGGGAATAGAGATAAAAAAGCTTAAAAGCATAGTACTAGTCACGAAAGTGTTGCTAAGTTTTTAGTTGGTAAAATAAAGCTCGGGTTAAAGAAACTTTAAGCTGGGGGAAATAGTGGCCACTATTCAAATTTTTAAAACAAAACATTCAGGATATAATTAAATCATTCAAATTTTTAAACAGTATCAAGTAAGAACCCTCAAAGTAACAGTAAGAAACAAGTAAAAATTTAGAACCAAATTTAAAAAGCAAGTAAGAACCAAAGTATTAATAGTTTGTTTGTAAAATTTAAAAGAACCCAAAGTAACAGTGAAACAAAAATCAAGAACTCCAAGAAACCTTTAAGGAGATTTTTTAATTTTTAAAAAAAGCTTTAGCTTAAGCTTGCCTGGCCAGGCTTTACGATCGATTTAAATAACAAGTAACAAAGTAGCAGTGATTTTTTTTTAATTCAGAAGCTATTATTTTAACAGAACCCAAGTAACAAAGTAACAGAACCCAAGAAACATTAACAAAGAACCCAAGAAACAACAATAACAGAACCCATGATTTTTGAATTTTAAAATTAAAATACTTACCAAATTACTTGATTTTGATTTTTAGGACGAAAGAACATTTTGTTTGATTTTGATTATTAAGAACTACTTGATTTTGATTTGGTTTTTGATTTTGATTTAAAGTAAAGGAGCAAGTCTAATCATTACAGAGGAAACAAATGATCAGTTTAAGTTTTAATCAATCTACTATGCAACTGCGATCACTGGCTCTCCAAGTTACTTTGCCTCGAGAACACCCTAAGCTTTGTTTAGGCCCCCTGATGTCTCACTCACGTTTCACCACCAGGATACGGCAAGTTATAGATTAAAAGTTGAAGCAAGATCTGAATCATTTAAAAAACACAATGATCAGTTTAGTTTATTTTTTTGTCGCGAAGTGAGAAAGTATTTAATTATTTAATTAATTATAAAAATGACTCGAATTTATACTGTTTTTTTTCTCAGAAAATTTGAATATTCAAAACGGATGGCTATAAATCAATCCTGGAAATTGTAAATAATTTGACCAAGTTCAGCAAATTTGATCCCCCGAATTCGATTAAACTAATTTTGCCCTGAGGTTAATTAAATGCTTGCATTAAGATGCGTAAATAATTTGGAGAGAAATTGATTTGCCTAATTAAATTCCTAACTTGCTTATACCTACAATTAATTAAATTACCTGGCCTAGGTACTCACCCAGACCGTAGAGAAGCGTCAAGGGGCTCCAAGCGTAAATCGGCTCTAGGAGTATCCCTAATAGTAATTACAGGATTTATGAGCGCTTATAGATAAAGCCAATAGTTCAGCACTCATACTAATAGGAATGAGTTAGTCCTTAAAATTTTACTAGAAGTTCAACTGCCCTCACTCCATACCCTCATTTCTTATGAACTCATTATAGGTTAGAAACATTAGTAAGGCAATCAAGGTAGCATGTAAATGCACTATTGCTAAGTTACTTTACTTTCTTAGCTTAACTGATTAGGCCAAAGAAGATGCTCAAATTTTTCTTAGATTAGAAAAGGATTGATGTAAGTATCGATTTGATAATTACTTTATATACTATAGAAATGTGTAATTTAGAGTAAATTCTTAGTGAAAGTATAACAGTGAGTTTAGTATAAATCAGGTTACAAATATAGCAGCTGCCACAACTTTAAGTTGTAGTTTATAATTCATAATTCTCTAGCTAAAGTTGTTTGGTTTAGAGACTTCCATTCAAACAAGCACTTCGATTCACAAATCCTTTAGTGAGATTGCTTCTAAGGCTGCTGTTAAAACGTGATAAAAGCAGTGCCTCACTAAGTCTAATTTATTCTGCTTATATTCATTCCCACCTCTTTCATAAATGCTGCCCAGTACCCTCTAAATTACGTTACTTAACTTAAAATTACTTTGATTAGGCTCTTGTATTTAGTGGATTCAAGTCTCTGTTTTTTATCCAGGAGTACAATAGCTCAGCTGGCGCAATCTTGTAATGATAAGGCCCCAAAAACATTAGAGGTAATCTTAAGTCCATGTACTTTTCCATAATATTTTGAGACCTGTGATAAGGAGCATTATCAAGAAGTATCAAAGTATTTGATCTCCACTAACAGTCAATTGTTTCGAGTGTATTAATAAGCTTGCACAGAAAGTACAGGAAGGAGTGTTGATTAGTTCTACCATGATTCACTGTATAAAACAACTCTCCTGTACTTGAAACCCCTATGATCAAATTCATTTATCTAAGTCTCTGAGAATTTGTAACTCTGTTCTTAACGTAGGTGCAGTCCAGCCTCTGCGTCTTTCGTCTGTTTAGTTCAGAGTTGATTCATCAATGTTGATAATTCTCTTGCCTTCACTTAACTACAGCACGAACTACTGTGCTGCATATTACCTCTGCAACTTACTACTATTACTATTATGCAGAGTTGAAATCTACTTGATTTATTTAGGTCATCATTAACTCATTTTTAAGGAAGCGTCTTATCATTTACTTACTGCACCTTAGCTAGATGTTCTTCTATAAGCTGCGCTGAATATCTGAAAGCTGTACAGGTTAAGTATCAAGCATGAGCATGTTAACAATATGCGTGCGTGCTCTGCTGTGAAGCTTCTTATACCTGCCTCTGTTAACTTACTTCAGGTTCCAAAACCTGGCTTTCTTGACTGGACTTTTCAAGTACCTTCGCAACTTGAAGTATGAAATGCCAAGTCTATTCATTATCTAGGAGTAAGATAGCTTTTCATTGTCTCGCAGTCTAAGTGACTCCTCTGCAAGCTTGAGTTCTTTCTATTACTATTTCTTTTCTTTCCCCAACTGCTTTAGTATCCTACGAGGAACGGTTGCATTAGTTGTGTATGCTAACCAAACACTGGAATCTAATCCTTCACTTTATGATTCTCAATAACCTTGGCTTCAAGAGCGTTCATATCAATACTTTCGCCTCGCTCAATCAAACTTTAAAGTTATAAATATGATTGTTTGTATTCAGTGTAAAGCTTTAACAATAACTAGCCAAGAGTCTTGATGTCCTTATCAATCAGTAAGGACGATTTAACTTCTTTTTTCACGCTTTTTCTATAAACCTCTTTGGGGTCAATAATAAATCCCTCACTTACAAACTCTGAAATTTCATCACGAGTATCCTCGAATAGGGAAGTCATATCTCTTATACTAACTTATTCTATTTTAACGTCTGGGCAACTGTTATATTTCTCTAATATAGCATATTAGTGGTTAAATAATCCGCCTGATCTTAAGAATCTTCTGATTAACTTTAAGAGCTCGGCTCTTCACTTGAGCTGTTACCATCGTAATCTTTATCTTCCAACTTGAAGAAATCAGAGAGTCTTGATTGTCGTCTTCCAGAATATGATTCCATGAGAAGATTCCTAAATTTAATAATAATGAATTCGTTTCGTGCTAGTAGGAAATCCGCTAGCGGAAATCGGATCGTGCTGGTGGGATTTCATTATTAGGAAAAACACTCTCTGGTTTTAGTAACTGCAGTGTCTTCCTTAATCGAAATTGAGCTATATAAAATGGTGAAAGGCACCTAACTTTTAAATTTTAATGAACCAATAGTAACTTACTGGTATCAATTCTTCAGAACTCGCCCAGAAATGCAAAAGTAAGAAAGAGCTATACAACTTTCTTGCCCAAGACTGCCACGCTTTCTTACCCAAGCGGACTCCACCAACATTTATTTCCTCAAGTAAATCATAAGAGCGGAGAAAGAGGTAACCACTAGCTTGCTCTTGTAACTGTCATTATAGTATGTAAGAAGAGACGCTGTCAAAGTGTCAGCAGTGCCTTAAATCGATGGACTTACAGTTTAAGACTTTCTCGATTATGCCAGAGGGTCTTCAAGACTGCTGTAACACTTGCCTGATGAACGAGATTGGGTCCACCTAGACAGATAATGGATCTGTGACTTGCTCTTCACCCTAGACACCGACGGTGTCTCCCAGATGATTCATGATGCAATGTTGTAACGAAGAGAAAAGCTAGAGCATAACAGAGATCTCTTAATTGAAATGAGACCCGAGTTCGTGGACGCTCTCAGCAGATGCCTTAACTTTAGCAGTAAGTTTACTCTCTCTTAATTTCGTGTGTAGCTGAGCGAGGTAAGGCTGTGAATCTCGTTAAGGATTCATCTAAAAGAAAGAGAAATCATGATTAAATGGAGGAGGTAAAAGATTATGAAATGGCTTTGAAATAAGATAAGCAAGAATTCTTGCAGTAAACTAAAAAGTTGAAGCAATAACATGACGATATGGAAAGTGAGTTGCTTGACTTACGCAAGATGAGAGAGTAGTTTATGCAAGATGGGTAACTTGTAGAACATGCAAAATCAGTCTCCTAACATGAGACGCTGAGTGCTGCTGCTTCTCTTCCTCCACGATTCTCTAAATGCTATTAATAGCAAAAACTTGAATATGGTGAATTGCTTAAAAAAATTAAGATAAATCTCATATTCTTAATCTTGGTTTTCTCTCTGAATTTCTATGGTTTTATGTCGCTTTTAAAGTGCCTTCTCTCACTCGAGGCTGCCTTCAACCATCTCTCCATTGTCTCTTCACTCTCTGGCAGCTCTGTATAAGTGCAACTCAATGATTTTTCTCTGGCACTGCGACGAGTAGTCAGCTCTCAAGTCTTATTTTATTCCTTGATTAATTCAAGCTTTTGTTAACCTTTCACTAATCTTCTCTTGGAACTTGCAGTACTGCTTTTACTTCTGGATCTCTCTCTGCCTTGAGCCTTAGTAATTTCATGGTGCTACTGCTTTAAATTCCTTTGCACCAATTACTATACCTGGTCGAATGGTTTATCTTGCAGCACAGGATTTTAACTCATCTTCTCTTCAATAAGCTCTATGAGAGAAGGTTAATAAAAACCCAACTTACTTTATTCAGCTTATCCTTCAACAAAATTAAGGCTCTTTTTCTTCTTTAAGATTATCTTGCTTCACTACTGCTGCTGAGTTGCTTGCATCACTGTAAGCTTTCTCAGTGAAAGCTACAATATGTTCAACGATTTCTCTTACAATATTATCTTTGCTCCTAATCCTTTGAAAGCTCTGCAGAAATTTATTCTTAAGGCACCTTGCTTTTTTCAACAAAACTATCCATTGCTTCTTATTGATTTTATAAAATTGATTATACTTGGTTGTGCTTGCGATCAAGTATAAGATCTATTTCTTTCTATACAACTATAACCAGCTGCTCTGCACTATCATTAGAAGCATTCTTGTATAACACGCGCTGGCATCTACCTTTGGTATTAAGTCTGCCGATTCTACCAATGATTTATTCTTCATATCTTCTTGAAAAGACATCAGCGATGATTAAATAAGTACCCCCATTTGAATTGATTTCATCATTAGTTTAGATGTCTGTTCCTCATCCCTGTGCTTCATTAAATAAGTAAACACCATAGTTCTTGCTCGCATTCTTCATTAAATACCTGCCTTCAATGACAGACTCTATGACAGCGGCTGAGCCGTGGCTGAAGCTTTTGAAATCGAAAGAGGATTTCGAGAGGCCTGATTAAATAGCGTTGTAGTTATCAGAGGCGAACAATTAAAACTGGGGTATTAGCAACTTAGTCCTTTATGAGTTCCTTGATTTTCTGCAAGTAATCTGCCTGATTTGAACTTACCAGCAAGTCTGGTAGCTGCGTCTTCTTATCACCTTGCAACTTTTATCAAGTGTAGGGAACACCACAGGTGTGCTTTGCAAAGCTAAGTTAAGACAGGTTTCCTCGGTTTGAGTAAGATGGCTGCCTGAAAAGCAGATAATACTTTTTGCTTGCTTGTAAAAATTAAGCTGGTTGACAATATTATCACTGGAGCCATCGAATAAAATCCAGTCGTATTCATCGACGAGCACGATACTCTCGCGCCAGACACTTATGAATTTAGGAGTCTTCATTTTGTTTCTTGAGTTGTGGCTGAGTAAAGAAGTAAATACCAGCGCTCTTAGCAATGAAATTAAAGTTCGAGTTAAGTGCCATCGCATTAATAACTTTTAGAACTTCGTGAAATCTCTCTGCACCAGGTGCTCATTCTTGCCAATAATAATTACTCAGAGCTTGATCCGAAGAGCTATAAGAATGGCTAGCGCAATGCAAATTAAGGTCTTGCCATTACCAATACCAAAATGAATTAAATGGCTTGCTTGCAAGTTGTTCGCAGATATAGTTAATGCATAATACTTGAGAACTGTACAACTTAAATCCCAGATTTTGCTGCAACTTTTCTAGGGCTTCACTGGCAGCCAACCTTTCATTCGAAGGCTTTGAATTGAAAGCACTTGCTAGTTAGTGCAAGGTATTTGCATTCTCAAAGAGTTGAAGTAGGTCTGCAACTGTCTTATCAGAGAAGGCTTCCATGTTGCGAGGCAAGTGCAAAATCCTTTGAATGTCAGAGCAGTCTCCATCAAGGCAGTTTTCAATAATATTGCTGCTCAGACTTACATTCTTTTCAATATGAGCTTCTATGATTTACTGCTGGAGCTTCTAGATTTGCGGAATCTTGCCCACCCATTGTACGTCTCTATTCTGCAGTCTTTATACAAGGCCTTTCATAAAGTAAACCATCGTGCTTGAATCAATAAGCTCTTGCTTCTGTAAGAATGTAGCCCTGGTAGTTGATATATAATCCTTGAGAGCATCAACAGTGTGAAAGCAAGATAAAGCACAAATTCTTACGAAGTACTCTGTGTATTCAACGGGAATATCTCTGATTAAGTGCAGGCCACAGTCCTGCTTTAGGAGAGTGATGAAAGGCACATTCAAAATGAAGAATGAAGAAGGTATAAGTCTCTAAACTTGAGAGTCAATTTCGAATAATTGCCAAGTCCGACTCATAAGCTGCACAATATAAGGGTTAGTTTCATCAAGTCTCAACACTTGAGCAAGGTATTTTGTGAATGCGGCTACTGAATTGAAGAACACAAAGTTTGCCAAGCCTAGAGCTTGCCTTGCATTGGGGGAGCGTACTAATAACAAGATTGATTCTTGTATTAACTAGTCTTCTACTTATACCTTTTCTCCTTAATAGTAACCCAAAGCAGCTAAAAAGATACGAGGCTTCGAGTCTTGGTCTAAGTTTCCATCGCTCAATATTAAATCCACCAGCAGAGAGAACAGGTTCTAGTGCATTTCCTGATCATTAGCGTTCTCAAAATTGCTTAGGAATGATAAAAGTGACTGAGTGTTACGGGTCAATATATCTTGCAAAATGCAAGACCTTTAATAATAATTATAAGATTTGAAATTTTCAAAGTGTTTGATTAAGATCTCATGGTCGATGATCGCGCTAAAGTTAATAAAGAGCTGAGGTAAGGGTTCTTTATTTGGTTTTTAATCGCTTGCAAAGCTTATGCTCGTAGTGAAGTCGCTCAACCTTCACCTCTTCGTAAGTTGCAGTAAGATCAGGTGGCTCTGAAATTACAGATTTACTTTCATGGCTGTGCTTCGCCAACTTGGGTTTATTGTTATTTATAAATTTTCTCACGAACCGCTTGAAATCCTAAGTATTTTCAAAGCCTGCAAAATCCTCCTGCTCAAGCAGCAAACTTAAATCAAAGTTGTTTTAATGCAGAAATTCCTTTGCACGATTGATCTTGGCACTGTCTTGTGCGTTTTTAAATTCAGATTTGATCCCCTTGATTTTACCCGCATCTTCAAGATTTACATTGGCTTGTAGATTTTCAAAAATCCGAGGTAAGTTTTCTTGTTCGGGTGCCTATTCTGGCATCTGCTAATTATTGATAGGTTCTAAATAGAAGCTAATAACAAGGATTGAAACTTACCAGCAGCTGCATTTAAAAGTTGAGGAGGGTCGGTCTTAGAAGCCATCTCAAATCCAGTGACTGGATTCATCTGATTTATGCTAGATTTTAATGATTAATTCCACTGGATTTTAATATTAAATAGCTGGATTATTAAAATCTCGACTGGATTATTGCAATTTTACTGTATGGGTTGCTACTCTCTCACCTATATCCCCCGGATTTATTCATGGCTCACTGCGAAACCACTTCAATTAAGGAGTATTTACTATAACTCATAAGACAAGTAGCTTCAAGTGACAAGGAGACGGGTGGTTGAAGAGCTGTGATAAATTTCGCCAACTTTGGAGCTCGAGCCAATGCAAAATTGCTTTTTGAAAAAATGTCGGAATCCGCGTTACCTTTCAAATTCAAATCCTTTCCCCGTCCATAACTGAATAGTGGCGAGTAGAAATGTGAAGAGGGGAATAGCTAGAAATTAATGGCACTCAAAATAGAAAATTCGGGTCTTCAGTTTGGACCTCGAAAAATGACCTCTGGCTTAAGCCAACAGCCTGGATTCTTGAGGCCAGGTCAGTAGGGTGGAATACTAACGTTGAAAAATCTCGAGAAGCAGTCCAATGACCTACTGACTTTCTGGCTGCTTTCAACTTAAAATTTAAAAATACACTAATCAAACCCTATTAATCAAATCAATATCAAACTATATGGGTGCCGTAATATTCTCATCTTCTTTTTCGATTCTCTGGATCGGCTCCCTCAAATTAAGTTAAAATCTGTCCTTTTAAATTTCGTTATTTATTGATGCATTTAAAACTTTTTATTCACTTATCAAACTCATGCGAACATACGTATTGGGGTTTACGTATTGGGGTTTATGTTCGCATGAGTTTGATAAGTGAATAAAAGGTTTTAAATGCATCAATAAATAACGAAATTTAAAAGGACAGATTTTAACTTAATTTGAGGGAGCCGATCCAGAGAATCGAAAAAGAAGAGTTGAGAATATTACGGCACCCATATAGTTTGATATTGATTTGATTAATAGGGTTTGATTAGTGTATTTTTAAATTTTAAGTTGAAAGCAGCCAGAAAGTCAGTAGGTCATTGGACTGCTTCTCGAGATTTTTCAACGTTAGTATTCCACCCTACTGACCTGGCCTCAAGAATCCAGGCTGTTGGCTTAAGCCAGAGGTCATTTTTCGAGGTCCAAACTGAAGACCCGAATTTTCTATTTTGAGTGCCATTAATTTCTAGCTATTCCCCTCTTCACATTTCTACTCGCCACTATTCAGTTATGGACGTGGAAAGGATTTGAATTTGAAAGGTACCGCGGATTCCGACATTTTTTAAAAAGCCAATTTTGCATTGGCTCGAGCTCCAAAGTTGGCGAAATTTATCACTGCTCTTCAACCACCCGTCTCCTTGTCACTTGAAGCTACTTGTCTAATGAGTTATAGTAAATACTCCTTAATTGAAGTGGTTTCGCAGTGAGCCATGAATAAATCCGGAGGATATAGGTGAAAGAGTAGCAACCCATACAGTAAAATTGCAATAATCCAGTGGAGATTTTAATAATCCAGCTATTTAATATTAAAATCCAGTGGAATTAATCATTAAAATCTAGCATAAATCAGATAAATCCAGTCACTGGATTTGAGATGGCTTCTAAGACCGACCCTCCTCAACTTTTAAATGCAGCTGCTGGTAAGTTTCAATCCTTGTTATTAGCTTCTGTTTAG
Organism: Oxytricha trifallax; assembly: GCA_000711775.1. Taxonomy (NCBI): domain Eukaryota; phylum Ciliophora; class Spirotrichea; order Sporadotrichida; family Oxytrichidae; genus Oxytricha; species Oxytricha trifallax. Next base: position 26,030 of record ARYC01017823.1, read on the forward strand.
AACCTATCAATAATTAGCAGATGCCAGAACAGGCACCCGAACAATAAAACTTACCTCAGATTTTTGAAAATCTACAAGCCAATGTAAATCTTGAAGATGCGGGTAAAATCAAGGGGATCAAATCTGAATATAAAAACGCACAAGACAGTGGCAAGATCAATCGTGCAAAGGAGTTTCTGCATTAAAACAACTTTGATTTAAGTTTGCTGCTGGAGCAGGAGGGCTTTGCAGGCTTTGAAAATACTTAGAATTTCAAGCGGTTCGTGAGAAAATTTATAAATAACAATAACAATAAAACCAAGTTGGCGTAGCACAGCCATGAAAGTAAATCTGTAATTTCAGAGCCACCTGATCTTACTGCAACTTACGAAGAGGTGAAGGTGAGCGATTTCACTACGAGCATAAGCTTTGCAAGATATTAAAAACCAAATAAAGAACCCTTACCTCAGCTCTTTATTAACTATGGCGCGATCATCGGCCATGAGATCTTAATCAAACACTTTGAAAATTTCAAATCTTATAATTATTATTAAAGGTCTTGCATTTTGCAAGATATATTGACCCGTAACACTCAGTCACTTTTATCATTCCTAAGCAATTTTGAGAACGCTAATGATCAGGAAATGCACTAGAACCTGTTCTCTCTGCTGGTGGATTTAATATTGAGCGATGGAAACTTAGACCAAGACTCGAAGCCTCGTATCCTTTTAGCTGCTTTGGGTTACTATTAAGGAGAAAAGGTATAAGTAGAAGACTAGTTAATACAAGAATCAATCTTGTTATTAGTACGCTCCCCCAATGCAAGGCAAGCTCTAGGCTTGGCAAACTTTGTGTTCTTCAATTCAGTAGCCGCATTCACAAAATACCTTGCTCAAGTGTTGAGACTTGATGAAACTAACCCTTATATTGTGCAGCTTATGAGTCGGACTTGGCAATTATTCGAAATTGACTCTCAAGTTTAGAGACTTATACCTTCTTCATTCTTCATTTTGAATGTGCCTTTCATCACTCTACTAAAGCAGGACTGTGGCATGCACTTAATCAGAGATATTCCCGTTGAATACACAGAGTACTTCGTAAGAATTTGTGCTTTATCTTGCTCTCACACTGTTGATGCTCTCAAGGATTATATATCAACTACAAGGGCTACATTCTTACAGAAGCAAGAGCTTATTGATTCAAGCACGATGGTTTACTTTATGAAAAGCCTTGCATAAAGACTGCAGAATAGAGACGTACAATGGGTTGGCAAGATTCCGCAAATCTAGAAGCTTCTGCAGTAAATCATAGAAGCTCAAATTGAAAAGAATGTAAGTCTGAACAGCAATATTATTGAAAACTGCCTTAATGGAGACTGCTCTGACATTCAAGATTTTGCACTTGCCTCGCAACATGGAAGCCTTCTCTGATAAGACAG
>ARYC01017824.1:0-14437 GCA_000711775.1 Oxytricha trifallax
AAAAATATTAAGCATAAAATTAGAAAATTTATAGTTATAAACTAAGTATAAATATGATGTCTAACACCTAAGAATCAACCATTGATGTTGCCGTGCCAGCTCCTATACAAAGTTAGTATAGCCAGTGAGGATTTTACTTATTAATAATAGAAATTTAAATTTGAAATTAAACATGGCGGCTAACTTAAATCGTAAGGCAGTTTCTCTTGGAACAGGCTAATCATTGCTAAACTTTGGCTCCTCCAAGAAACCAGAAGTAATTTATACTAAAAAGGAGGTAGAGCTAAGAGCTCTAGAGTTTGAAGCAGAGGTCTTTAAAATTGAAAATTAAAACAAGAAATAAAGCGCAGAGATGGGAGTTTAAACATAAGTTGAAATGGTTGAGGAAGATAAGGAACAGCAACCAATAGAAAAAATTAAAACATTTTAATGTGAAGACTGCTAAAATTTCTTCTCAACTGAGTCTAGCTTGAAGAGACACATCAAAGAGGTACACTCTGGTAGAGCTAAGATCTACTTTAAGCATGATAAATTATATGGTAGATATTAATGCACTACCTGCATGAAGTCTTATACTCACTCAGCTAAAGTAAAGAGACATAAACCCCAATACGTAAACCCCAATACGTATGTTCGCATGAGTTTGATAAGTGAATAAAAAGTTTTAAATGCATCAATAAATAACGAAATTTAAAAGGACAGATTTTAACTTAATTTGAGGGAGCCGATCCAGAGAATGCAAGTACGGTGAAGATGGGAAAAAATTGATGATTTTATTTTGAGGCCATACTTACCAGTCTTATAGAGTTTGAGACGCTGACCAAGAATATGTGGGGTTTGTACCCCATTGACCGATTAGTTGCAAAGTTCCACCGTTCACAATGGCTGTTTAGGGATAGGCTTTTACCTCCACATTTGAATTAAGTTTGATTTTTATTAATTAATAATTACTACTTTAATAATTAAACTAATAATGGAATCAACTAAGAACTAAATCTGCGATGGCCCTCGCACCCTCATTATTAGCCACGCACCCCACTTACTCTAAACAGAATTCACTGCGCTTTGCGCGCATCTTGAAGAGCAACTCACGTCCTCTCGATCCGTGTAATTGATTTTACGTAGTTGAATATTTCTACAAATTTTCTTTACAAACGCTGCGCTATATTTACACTGTGATGTTTGTTACATTGAGATAAAAGTATAGCATCGCTTATCAGACAGTACAATTTATGTCCATTTAAATCAATCAACAATAACTTCTCTTGCACTCTTTGCAGAGTGTTTAAATACGCAATTACTTATTCATGAGAATGAAACAGCCTCTAGTGAAACAGCCTCCCTAATCTTATATTATTCGCCTCGAACTTCTGCTGACTTTGCACGTTTTAGGGTGCAACAACTAAAAATAAAAAAAGAAATATTTATAAAGATGATAGTTAGCACTTTATATCAGAAAGCTGACATTCCCTATAAGAGGGGGATTATAGTCAAACTCAAGTCGAAATATAAATTTGCGAAGCCCATGCACTTTGCTCTCTAACGTACTCTATTCTTCCACTATGAGGGAATTACTAATATTCTAGTGTACTATAAATGAGGAGGATTGGAAGTTATGAAGTTGCAAATCATAATAATATAGACATCCACAATCAAAATCATAGTTATAAAAATAATGAGAAATATGGCTCAACCATCACTAATTTTACTCTCCCACTTACATTCTAATTTTCTCCTAAAACTTCACTGGTTTCCAGGCAGTTTGAGAAATCCTGGTTTTATTCAGGGGTTGCCAACTTATTGGATTCTTGCCCTATAAATAGCCAGCTTTTAGTTACTACTTTAAATTCAGAATTAATTGGTAACAAACATCAGGGCCCAAATAATTTTAAAGTTAGGAGCTCCGCTCCAATCTCCCTCACTTTTCTTCAACTGCCCTAACTTGCCCTCAGTTTATTTCTCAAGTACTGGTTCTTGCTATCAAGTCAACTAACTGTACTCACTCAGTCTTCAAAACTTTTTCAAAATTTCAAACCTAATCATTGATTAGTAGTAGCATGGCTACTTTCAAACTTGAGGTACTAAAATGAAAATTTTGGCAGCATTTCAGGTTTCACTGGTTCCTAAACAAAAATCACAAAATTCAGCTATCAGCTGATATTCCCTACCTATATCCCTAATTAACCTAAAGTTGGCTTTAGCCCTGTAGTTGTAGCTAAAAAGTAAAAAATCAAAAATGCCAAAGTTTACACAGTTTACTTAGTTTTTTAAAGCTAAGAGCTATTTAATTAAAATCAAGTTTTAAGTTTAAAATCAACTGATGTTTTTACAGTAACTCAAAGTAAAGTTCTAAAAAGGGAATAGAGATAAAAAAGCTTAAAAGCATAGTACTAGTCACGAAAGTGTTGCTAAGTTTTTAGTTGGTAAAATAAAGCTCGGGTTAAAGAAACTTTAAGCTGGGGGAAATAGTGGCCACTATTCAAATTTTTAAAACAAAACATTCAGGATATAATTAAATCATTCAAATTTTTAAACAGTATCAAGTAAGAACCCTCAAAGTAACAGTAAGAAACAAGTAAAAATTTAGAACCAAATTTAAAAAGCAAGTAAGAACCAAAGTATTAATAGTTTGTTTGTAAAATTTAAAAGAACCCAAAGTAACAGTGAAACAATAATCAAGAACTCCAAGAACCCTTTAAGGAGATTTTTTAATTTTTAAAAAAAAGCTTTAGCTTAAGCTTGCCTGGCCAGGCTTTACGATCGATTTAAATAACAAGTAACAAAGTAACAGTGATTTTTTTTAAATTCAGAAGCTATTATTTTAACAGAACCCAAGTAACAAAGTAACAGAACCCAAGAAACATTAACAAAGAACCCAAGAAACAACAATAACAGAACCCATGATTTTTGAATTTTAAAATTAAAATACTTACCAAATTACTTGATTTTGATTTTTAGGACGAAAGAACATTTTGTTTGATTTTGATTATTAAGAACTGCTTGATTTTGATTTTGTTTATGATTTTGATTTAAATAAAGAGCAAGTCTAATCATTACAGAGGAAACAAATGATCAGTTTAAGTTTTAATCAATCTACTATGCAACTGCGATCTCTGGCTCTCCAAGTTTCTTTGCCTCGAGAACACCCTAAGCTTTGTTTAGGCCCCCTGATGTCTCACTCACGTTTCACCACCAGGATACGGCAAGTTATTGATTAAAAGTTGAAGCAAGATCTGAATCATTTAAAAAACACAATGATCAGTTTAGTTTATTTTTTTGTCGCGAAGTGAGAAAGTATTTAATTATTTAATTAATTATAAAAATGACTCGAATTTATACTGTTTTTTTTCTCAGAAAATTTGAATATTCAAAACGGATGGCTATAAATCAATCCTGGAAATTGTATATAATTTGACCAAGTTCAGCAAATTTGATCCGCCGAATTCGATTAAACTAATTTTGCCCTGAGGTTAATTAAATGCTTGCATTAAGATGCGTAAATAATTTGGAGAGAAATTATTTGCCTAATTAAATTCCTAACTTGCTTATACCTACAATTAATTAAATTACCTGGCCTAGGTACTCACCCAGACCGTAGAGAAGCGTCAAGGGGCTCCAAGCGTAAATCGGCTCTAGGAGTATCCCTAATAGTAATTTCAGGATTTATGAGCGCTTATAGATAAAGCCAATAGTTCTGCACTCATACTAATAGTTATGAGTTAGTCCTTAAAATTTTACTAGAAGTTCAACTGCCCTCACTCCATACCCTCATTTCTTATTAACTCATTATTGGTTAGAAACATTAGTAAGGCAATCAAGGTTGCATGTAAATGCACTATTGCTAAGTTACTTTACTTTCTTAGCTTAGCTGATTAGGCCAAAGAAGATGCTCAAATTTTTCTTAGATTAGAAAAGGATTGATGTAAGTTTCGATTTGATAATTACTTTATATACATTTTAAAATTAATTTTTTAAAAAAGTTAATATAGAAATGTGTAATTTAGAGTAAATTCTTAGTGAAAGTATAACAGTAAGTTTAGTATAAATCAGGTTACAAATATAGCAGCTGCCACAACTTTAAGTTGTAGTTTATAATTCATAATTATCTAGCTAAAGTTGCTTGGTTTAGAGACTTCCATTCAAACAAGCACTTCGATTCACAAATCCTCTTGTGAGATTGCTTCTAAGGCTGCTGTTAAAACGTGATAAAAGCAGTGCCTCACTAAGTTCTAATTTATTCTGCTTATATTCATTCCCACCTCTTTCATAAATGCTGCCCAGTACCCTCTAAATTACGTTACTTAGCTTAAAATTACTTTGATTAGGCTCTTGTATTTAGTGGATTCAAGTCTCTGTTTTTTATCCAGGAGTACAATAGCTCAGCTGGCGCAATCTTGTAATGATAAGGCCCCAAAAACATTAGAGATAATCTTAAGTCCACGTACTTTTCCAAATTATTTTGAGACCTGCTATAAGGAGCATTATCAAGAAGTATCAAAGTATTTGATCTCCACAAACTGTCAATTGTTTCGAGTGTATTAATAAGCTTGCACAGAAAGTACAGGAAAGAATATTGATTAGTTCTGCCATGATTCACTATATAAAACAACTCTCCTGTACTTGAAACCCCTATGATAAAATTCATTTATCTAAGTCTCTGAGAATTTATATCTCTGTTCTTAACGTAAGGTGCAGTCCAGCCTCTGCGTCTTTCGTCTGTTGAGTTCAGAGTTGATTCATCAATATTGATAATTCTCTTGCCTTTACTTAACTAGAGCACGAACTACTGTGCTGCATATTACCTCTGCAACTTACTACTATTACTATTATGCAGAGTTGAGATCTACTTGATTTATTTGTAGGTCATCATTAATTCATTTTTCAGGAAGCGTCTTATCATTTGCTTACTGCACCTTAGCTAGATGTTCTTCTATAAGCTGCGCTGAATATCTGAAAGCTGTACAGGTTAAGTATCAAGCATGAGCATGTTAACAATATGCGGCAGTGCTCTGCTGTGAAGCTTCTTATACCTGCCTCTGTTAACTTACTTCAGGTTCCAAAACCTGGCTTTCTTGACTGGACTTTTCAAGTACCTTCGCAACTTGAAGTATGAAATGCCAAGTCTATTCATTATCTAGGAGTAAGATAGCTTTTCATTGTCTCTCAGTCTAAGTGACTCCTCTGCAAGCTTGAGTTCTTTCTATTACTATTTCTTTTCTTTCCCCAACTGCTTTAGTATCCTACGAGGAACGGTTGCATTTAGTTGTGTATGCTAACCAAACACTGGAATCTAATCCTTCACTTTATGATTCTCAATAATCTTGGCTTCAAGAGCGCTCATATCAATACTTTCGCCTTGCTCAATCAAACTTTAAGGTTCTAAATCTGATTGTTTGTATTCAGTGTAAAGCTTTAACACTAACTAGCCAAGAGTCTTGATGTCCTTATCACTCAGTAATGATGATTTAACTTCTTTTTTCACGCTTTTTCTATAAACCTCTTTGGGGTCAATGAAATCCCTCACTTTCGAACTCTGAAATTTCATCACGAGTATCCTCGAATAGGGAAGTCATATCTCTTATACTAACTTATTCTATTTTAACGTCTGCAATTGTTATATTTCTCTAATATAGCATATTAGTGGTTAAATAATCCGCCTGATCTTAAGAATCGTCTGATTAACTTTACGAGCTCGGCTCTTCACTTGAGCTGTTACCATCGTAATCTTTATCTTCCAACTTGAAGAAATCAGAGAGTCTTGACTGTCGTCTTCCAGAATATGATTCCATGAGAAGATTCCTAAATTTAATAATAATGAATTCGTTTCGTGCTGATAGGAAATCCGCTAGCGGAAATCGGATCGTGCTGGTGGGATTTCATTATTAGGAAAAGCACTCTCTGCTTTTAGTAACTGCAGTGTCTTCCTGAATCAAAATTGAGCTATATAAAATGGTGAAAAGCGCCTAACTTTTAAATTTTAATGAACCAATAGTAACTTACTGGTCTCAATGCTTCAGAACTCGCCCAGAATGCAAAAGTAAGAAAGAGCTATACAACTTTCTTGCCCAAGACTGCCACGCTTTCTTACCCAAAGCGGACTCCACCAACATTTATTTCCTCAAGTAAATCATAAGAGCGGAGAAAGAGGTAACCACTAGCTTGCTCTTGTAACTGTCATTATAGTATGTAAGAAGAGACGCTGTCAAAGTGTCAGCAGTGCCTTAAATCGATGGACTTACAGTTTAAGACTTTCTCGATTATGCCAGAGGGTCTTCAAGACTGCTGTAACACTTGCCTGATGAACGAGATTGGGTCCACCTAGACAGATAATGGATCTGTGACTTGCTCTTCACCCTAGACACCGACGGTGTCTCCCAGATGATTAATGATGCAATGTTGTAACGAAGAGAAAAGCTAGACCATAACAGAGATCTCGTAATTGAAATGAGACCGAGTTCGTGGACGCTCTCAGCAGATGCCTTAACTTTAGCAGTAAGTTTACTCTCTCTTAATTTCGTGTGTAGCTGAGCAAGGTAAGGCTGTGAATCTAGTAAAGGATTCATCTAAAAGAAAGAGAACTCATGATTAAATGGACGAGGTAAAAGATTATGAAATGGCTTTTAAAATAAGATAAGCAAGAATTCTTGCAGTAAACTAAAAAGTTGAAGAAATAACATGACGATATGGAAAGTAAGTTGCTTGACTTACGCAAGATGAGAGAGTAGTTTATGCAAGATGGTAACTTGTAGAACATGCAAAATCAGTCTCCTAACGTGAGACGCTGAGTGCTGCTGCTTCTCTTCCTCCACGATTCTCTAAATGCTATTAATAGCAAAAACATGAATATGGTGAATTGCTTTAAAAAATTAAGATAAATCTCATATTCTTAATCTCGGTTTTCTCTCTGAATTTCTATGGTTTATGTCGCTTTTAAAGTGCCTTCTCTCACTCGAGGCTGCCTTCAACCATCTCTCCATTGTCTCTTCACTCTCTGGCAGCTCTGTATAAGTGCAACTCAATGATTTTTCTCTGGCACTGCGACGAGTAGTCAGCTCTCAAGTCTTATATTCTTTGATTAATTCAAGCTTTTGTTAACCTTTCACTAATCTTCTCTTGGAACTTGCAGTACTGCTTTTACTTCTGGATCTCTCTCTCTGCCTTGAGCCTTAGTAATTTCATGGTGCTACCGCTTTAAATTCCTTGCACCAATTACTATACCTGGTCGAATGGTTTATCTTGAAGCACAGGATTTTAACTCATCTTCTCTTCAATAAGCTCTATGAGAGAAGGTTAATAAAAACCCAACTTACTTTATTCAGCTTATCCTTCAACTTTTTAAGGCTCTTTTTCTTCTTCAAGATTATCTTGCTTCACTACTGCTGCTGCGTTGCTTGCTTCACTGTAAGCTTTCTCAGTGAGAGCTACAATATGTTTAACGACTTCTCTTACAATATTATCTTGCTCCTAATCCTTTGAAAGCGCTGCAGAAATTTATTCTTAAGGCACCTTGCTTTATTCAACAAAACTATCCATTGCTTCTTATTGATTTTATAAAATTGATTATGCTTGGTTGTGCTTGCGATCAAGTATTAGATCTATTTCTTTCTATACAACTATAAGCAGCTGCTCTGAACTATCATTAGAAGCATTCTTGTATAACACGCGCTGCCATCTACCTTTGGTATTAAGTCTGCCGATTCTACCAATGATTTATTCTTCATATCTTCTTGAAAAGACATCAGCGATGATTAAATAAGTACCCCCATTTGAATTGATTTCATCATTAGTTTAGATGTCTGTTCCTCATCCCTGTGCTTCATTAAATAAGTAAACACCATAGTTCTTGCTCGCATTCTTCATTAAATACCTGCCTTCAATGACAGACTCAATGACAGTGGCTGAGCCGTGGCTGAAGCTTTTGAAATCGAAAGAGGATTTCGAGAGGCCTGATTAAATAGCCGTTGTAGTTATCAGAGGCGACAATTAAAACTGGGGAATTAGCAACTTAGTCCTTTATGAGTTCCTTGATTTTCTGCAAGTAATCTGCTTGATTTGAACTTACCAGCAAGTCTGGTAGCTGGGTCTTCTTATTACCTTGCAACTTATCAAGTGTAGGGAACACCACAGGTGCGCTTTGCAAAGCTAAGTTAAGACAGGTTTCCTCGGTTTGAGTAAGATTGCTGCCTGAAAAGCCGATAATACTTTTAGCTTGCTTGTAAAAATTAAGCTGGTTGACAATATTATCACTGGAGCCATAGAATAAAATCCAGTCGTATTCATCGACGATCACGATACTGTCGCGCCAGACACTTATGAATTTAGGAGTCTTCATTTGTTTCTTGAGTTGTGGCTGAGTAAAGAAGTAAATACCAGCGCTCTTAGCGATGAAATTAAAGTTCGAACTAAGTGCCATCGCATTAATAACTTTTTAGAACTTCGTGAAATCTCTCTGCACCAAGTGCTATTATTGCCAATGATGATTACGGAGAGCTTGGTCTGAAGAGCTATAAGAATGGCTTGCGCAATGCAAATTAAGGTCTTGCCATTACCAATACCAAAATGAATTAAATGGCTTGCTTGCAAGTTGTCGCAGATATAGTTAATGCATAATACTTGAGAACTGTACAACTTAAATCCCAGATTTAGCTGCAACTTTTCTAGGGCTTCACTGGCAGCCAACCTTTCATTCGAAGACTTTGAATTGAAAGCACTTGCTAGTTAGTGCAAGGTATTTGCATTCTCAAAGAGTTGAAGTAGGTCTGGCAACTGTCTTATCAGAGAAGGCTTCCATGTTGCGAGGCAAGTGCAAAATCCTTTGAATGTCAGAGCAGTCTCCATCAAGGCAGTTTTCAATAATATTGCTGCTCAGACTTACATTCTTTTCAATATGAGCTTTCTATGATTTACTGCTGAAGCTTCTAGATTTGCGGAATCTTGCCCACCCATTGTACGTCTCTATTCTGCAGTCTTTATGCAAGGCCTTTCATAAAGAAAACCATCGTGCTTGAATCAATAAGCTCTTGCTTCTGTAAGAATGTAGCCCTAGTAGTTGATATATAATCCTTGAGAGCATCAACAGTGTGAGAGCAAGATAAAGCACAAATTCTTACGAAGTACTCTGTGTATTCAACGGTAATATCTCTGATTAAGTGCAGGCCACAGTCCTGCTTTAGTAGAGTGATGAAAGGCACATTCAAAATGAAGAATGAAGAAGGTATAAGTCTCTAAACTTGAGAGTCAATTTCGAATAATTGCCAAGTCCGACCCATAAGCTGCACAATATATAGGTTAGTTTCATCAAGTCTCAACACTTGAGCAAGCTATTTTGTGAATGCGGCTACTGAATTGAAGAACACAAAGTTTGCCAAGCCTAGAGCTTGCCTTGCATTGGGGGAGCGTACTAATAACAAGATCGATTTGTATTAACTAGTCTTCTACTTATACCTTTTCTCCTTAATAGTAACCTAAAGCAGCTAAAAAGATACGAGGCTTCGAGTCTTGGTCTAAGTTTCCATCGCTCATTATTAAATCCACCAGAAGAGAGAACAGGTTCTAGTGCATTTCCTGATCATTAGCGTTCTCAAAATTGCTTAGGAACGATAAAAGTGACTGAGTGTTACGGGTCACTATATCTTGCAAAATGCAAGACCTTTAATAATAATTAGAAGATTTGAAATTTTCAAAGTGTTTGATTAAGATCTCATGGCCGATGATCGCGCCATAGTTAATAAAGAGCTGGGGTAAGGGTTCTTTATTTGGTTTTTAATCGCTTGCAAAGCTTATGCCTCGTAGTGAAGTCGCTCACCTTCACCTCTTCGTAAGTTGCAGTAAGATCAGGTGGCTCTGAAATTACAGATTTACTTTCATGGCTGTGCTTCGCAAACTTGGGTTTATTGTTATATATAAATTTTCTCACGAACCGCTTGAAATCCTAAGTATTTTCAAAGCATGCAAAATCCTCCTGCTCCAGCAGCAAACTTAAATCAAAGTTGTTTTAATGCAGAAATTCCTTTGCACGATTGATCTTGGCACTGTCTTGTGCGTTTTTATATTCAGATTTGATTCCCTTGATTTTACTCGCATCTTCAAGATTTACATTGGCTTGTAGATTTTCAAAAATCCGAGGTAAATTTTCTTGTTCGGGTGCCTGTTCTGGCATCTGCTAATTATTGATAGGTTCTAAATAGAAGCTAATAACAAGGATTGAAACTTACCAGCAGCTAGCATTTAAAAGTTGAGGAGGGTCGTCTTAGAAGCCATCTCAAATCCAGTGACTGGATTCATCTGATTTATGCTAGATTTTAATGATTAATTCCACTGGATTTCAATATTAAATAGCTGGATTATTAATATCTCGACTGGATTATTGCAATTTTACTGTATGGGTTGCTACTCTTTCACCTATATCCTCCGAATTTATTCATGGCTCACTGCGAAACCACTTCAATTAAGGAGTATTTACTATAACTCATTAGACAAGTAGCTTCAAGTGACAAGGAGACGGGTGGTTGAAGAGCTGTGATAAATTTCGCCAACTTTGGAGCTCGAGCCAATGCAAAATTGGCTTTTAGAAAAAATGTCGGAATCCGCGGTACCTTTCAAATTCAAATCCTTTCCCCGTTCATAACTGAATAGTGGCGAGAAGAAATGTGAAAAGGGGAATAGCTAGAAATTAATGGCACTCAAAATAGAAAATTCGGGTCTTCAGTTTGGACCTCGAAAAATGGCCTCTGGCTTAAGCCAACAGCCTGGATTCTTGAGGCCAGGTCAGTAGGGTGGAATACTAACGTTGAAAAATCTCGAGAAGCAGTCCAATGACCTACTGACTTTCTGGCTGCTTTCAACTTAAAATTTAAAAATACACTAATCAAACCCTATTAATCAAATCAATATCAAACTATATGGGTGCCGTAATATTCTCAACTCTTCTTTTTCGATACTCTGGATCGGCTCCCTCAAATTAAGTTAAAATCTGTTCTATTAAATTTCGTTATTTATTGATGCATTTAAATCTTTTTATTTACTTATCAAACTCATGCGAACATACGTATTTGGGTTTATGTATTGGTTTATTTCGCATGAGTTTAATAAGTGAATAAAAAGTTTTAAATGAATCAATAAATAACGAAATTTAAAAGAACAGATTTTAACTTTATTTGAGGAGCCGATCCAGAGAATCGAAAAAGAAGAGTTGAGAATATTACGGCACCCATATAGTTTGATATTGATTTGATTAATAGGGTTTGATTAGTGTATTTTTAAATTTTAAGTTGAAAGCAGCCAGAAAGTCAGTAGGTCATTGGACTGCTTCTCGAGATTTTTCAACGTTAGTATTCCACCCTACTGACCTGGCCTCAAGAATCCAGGCTGTTGGCTTAAGCCAGAGGTCATTTTTCGAGGTCCAAACTGAAGACCCGAATTTTCTATTGAGTGCCATTAATTTCTAACTATTCCCCTCTTCACATTTCTACTGGCTACTATTCAGTTATGGACGGGGAAATGATTTGAAATTGAAAAGTACCGCGGATTCCGACATTTTTTCAAAAAGCCAATTTTGCATTGGCTCGAGCTCCAAAGTTGGCGAAATTTATCACAGCTCTTCAACCACTCGTCTCCTTGTCACTTGAAGCTACTTGTCTAATGAGTTATAGTAAATACTCCTTAATTGAAGTGGTTTCGCAGTGAGCCATGAATAAATCCGGAGGATATAGGTGAAAAAGTAGCAATCCATACAGTAAAATTGCAATAATCCAGTCGAGATTTTATAATCCAGCTATTTAATATTAAAATCCAGTGGAATTAATCATTAAAATCTAGCATAAATCAGATAAATCCAGTCACTGGATTTGAGATGGCTTCTAAGACCGACCCTCCTCAACTTTTAAATGCAGCTGCTGGTAAGTTTCAATCCTTGTTATTAGCTTCTGTTTAGAACCTATCAATAATTAGCAGATGCCAGAACAGGCACCCGAACAATAAAACTTACCTCAGATTTTTGAAAATCTACAAGCCAATGTAAATCTTGAAGATGCGGGTAAAATCAAGGGGATCAAATCTGAATATAAAAACGCACAAGACAGTGGCAAGATCAATCGTGCAAAGGAGTTTCTGCATTAAAACAACCTTTGATTTAAGTTTGCTGCTGGAGCAGGAGGATTTTGCAGACTTTGAAAATACTTAGGATTTCAAGCGGTTCGTGAGAAAATTTATAAATAACAATAAACCCAAGTTGGCGAAGCGCAGCCATGAAAGTAAATCTGTAATTTCAGAGCCACCTGATCTTACTGCAACTTACGAAGAGGTAAAGGTGAGCGACTTCACTACGAGCATAAGCTTTGCAAGCGATTAAAAACCAAATAAAGAACCCTTACCTCAGCTCTTTATTAACTATGGGGCGATCATCGGCCATAAGATCTTAATCAAACACTTTGAAAATTTCAAATCTTCTAATTATTATTAAAGGTCTTGCACTTTGCAAGATATAGTGACCCGTAACACTCAGTCACTTTTATCATTCCTAAGCAATTTTGAGAACGCTAATGATCAGGAAATGCACTTAGAACCTGTTCTCTCTGCTGGTGGATTTAATATTGAGCGATGGAAACTTAGACCAAGACTCGAAGCCTCGTATCTTTTTAGTTGCTTTGGGTTACTTTTAAGGAGAAAAGGTATAAAAAGAAGACTAGTTAATACAAGAATCGATCTTGTTATTAGTACGCTCCCCAAATGCTAGGCAAGCTCTAGGCTTGGCAAACTTTGTGTTCTTCAATTCAGTAGCCGCATTCACAAAATAGCTTGCTCAAGTGTGAGACTTGATGAAACTAACCCTTATATTGTGCAGCTTATGGGTCGGACTTGGCAATTATTCGAAATTGACTCTCAAGTTTAGAAACTTATACCTTCTTCATTCTTCATTTTAATGTGCCTTTCATCACTCTACTAAAGCAGGACTGTGGCCTGCACTTAATCAGAGATATTCCCGTTGAATACACAGAGTACTTCGTAAGAATTTGTGCTTTATCTTGCTCTCACACTGTTGATGCTCTCAAGGATTATATATCAACTACAAGGGCTACATTCTTACAGAAGCAAGAGCTTATTGATTCAAGCACGATGGTTTACTTTATGAAAAGCCTTGCATAAAGACTGCAGAATAGAGACGTACAATGGGTTGGCAAGATTCCGCAAATCTAGAAGCTTCTGCAGTAAATCATAGAAGCTCAAATTGAAAAGAATGTAAGTCTGAACAGCAATATTATTGAAAACTGCCTTAATGGAGACTGCTCTGACATTCAAAGGATTTTGCACTTGCCTCGCAACATGGAAGCCTTCTCTGATAAGACAGTTGCAGACCTACTTCAACTCTTTGAGAATGCAAATACCTTGCACTAACTAGCAAGTACTTTCAATTCAAAGCCTTCGAATGAAAGGTTGGCTGTCAGTGAAGCCCTAGAAAAGTTGCAGCAAAATCTGGGATTTAAGTTGTACAGTTCTCAAGTATTATGCATTAACTATATCGGCGACAACTTGCAAGCAAGCCATTTAATTCATTTTGGTATTGGTAATGGCAAGACCTTAATTTGCATTGCGCTAGCCATTCTTATAGCTCTTCAGACCAAGCTCTCCGTAATCATCATTGGCAAGAATGAGCACTTGGTTCAGAGAGATTTCACGAAGTTCTAAAAAGTTATTAATGCGATGGCACTTAACTCGAACTTAATTTCATTGCTAGGAGCGCTGGTATTTACTTCTTTACTCAACCACAACTCAAGAAACAAATGAAGACTCCTAAATTCATAAGTGTCTGGCGCGATAGTATTGTGCTCGTCGATGAATACGACTGGATTTTATTCGATGGCTACCGTGATAATATTGTCAACCAGCTTAATTTTTACAAGCAAGCTAAAAGTATTATCGGCTTTTCAGGCAGCCATCTTACTCAAACCGAGGAAATCTGTTTTAACTTAGCTTTGCAAAGCACACCTGTGGTGTTCCCTACACTTGATAAATTGCAAGGTGATAAGAAGACCCAGCTACCAGACTTGCTGGTAAGTTCAAATCAGGCAGATTACTTGCAGAAAATCAAGGAACTCATAAAGGACTAAGTTGCTAATACCCCAGTTTTAATTGTCGCCTCTATAACTACAACGCTATTTAATCAGGCCTCTCGAAATCCTCTTTCGATTTCAAAAGCTTCAGCCACGGCTCAGCCGCTGTCATTGAGTCTGTCGTTGAAGGCAGATATTTAATGAAGAATGCGAGCAAGAACTATGGTGTTTACTTATTTAATGAAGCACAGGGAAGAGGAACAGACATCTAAACTAATGATGAAAACAATTCAAATGGGGGTACTTATTTAATCATCGCTGATGTCTTTTCAAGAAGATCTGAAGAATAAATCATTGGTAGAATCGGCAGACTCAATACCAAAGGTAGA
>ARYC01017825.1:0-12388 GCA_000711775.1 Oxytricha trifallax
GTACTCACCCAGACCGTAGAGAAGCGTCAAGGGGCTCCAAGCGTAAATCGGCTCTAGGAGTATCCCTAATAGTAATTTCAGGATTTATGAGCGCTTATAGATAAAGCCAATAGTTCAGCACTCATACTAATAGTTATGAGTTAGTCCTTAAAATTTTACTAGAAGTTCAACTGCCCTCACTCCATACCCTCATTTCTTATTAACTCATTATTGGTTAGAAACATTAGTAAGGCAATCAAGGTAGCATGTAAATGCACTATTGCTAAGTTACTTTACTTTCTTAGCTTAACTGATTAGGCCAAAGAAGATGCTCAAATTTTTCTTAGATTAGAAAAGGATTGATGTAAGTATCGATTTGATAATTACTTTATATACTATAGAAATGTGTAATTTAGAGTAAATTCTTAGTGAAAGTATAACAGTGAGTTTAGTATAAATCAGGTTACAAATATAGCAGCTGCCACAACTTTAAGTTGTAGTTTATAATTCATAATTCTCTAGCTAAAGTTGTTTGGTTTAGAGACTTCCATTCAAACAAGCACTTCGATTCACAAATCCTTTAGTGAGATTGCTTCTAAGGCTGCTGTTAAAACGTGATAAAAGCAGTGCCTCACTAAGTTCTAATTTATTCTGCTTATATTCATTCCCACCTCTTTCATAAATGCTGCCCAGTACCCTCTAAATTACGTTACTTAACATAAACTTACTTTGATTAGGCTCTTGTATTTAGTGGATTCAAGTCTCTGTTTTTATCCAGGAGTACATTAGCTCAGCTGGCGCAATCTTGTAATGATAAGGCCCCAAAAACATTAGAGGTAATCTTAAGTCCATGTACTTTTCCATAATATTTTGAGACCTGTGATAAGGAGCATTATCAATAAGTATCAAAGTATTTGATCTCCACTAACTGTCAATTGTTTCGAGTGTATTAATAAGCTTGCACAGAAAGTACAGGAAGGAGTGTTGATTAGTTCTGCCATGATTCACTGTATAAAACAACTCTCCTGTACTTGAAACCCCTATGATCCAATTCATTTATCTAAGTCTCTGAGAATTTGTAACTCTGTTCTTAACGTAAGGTGCAGTCCAGCCTCTGCGTCTTTCGTCTGTTGAGTTCAGAGTTGATTCATCGATGTTGATAATTCTCTTGCCTTCACTTAACTACAGCACGAACTACTGTGCTGCATAATATCTCTGTAACTTACTACTATTACTATTATGCAGAGT
The DNA here is from genome assembly GCA_000711775.1 of Oxytricha trifallax. NCBI lineage: Eukaryota > Ciliophora > Spirotrichea > Sporadotrichida > Oxytrichidae > Oxytricha > Oxytricha trifallax. Next base: position 1,228 of record ARYC01017825.1, read on the forward strand.
TGAGATCTACTTGATTTATTGTAGGTCATCATTAACTCATTTTTCAGGAACGTCTTATCATTTACTTACTGCACCTTAGCTAAATGTTCTTCTATAAGCTGCGCTGAATATCTGAAAACTGTACAGATTAAGTATCAAGCATAAGCATGTTAACAATATGCGTACGTGCTCTGCTGTGAAGCTTCTTATACCTGCCTCTGTTAACTTACTTCAGGTTCCAAAACCTGGCTTTCTTGACTGAACTTTTCAAGTACCTTCGCAACTTGTAGTATGAAATGCCAAGTCTATTCATTATCTAGGAGTAAGATAGCTTTTCATTGTCTCGCAGTCTTGACTCCTCTGCAAGCTTGAGTTCTTACTATTACTATTTCTTTTCTTTCCCCAACTGCTTTAGTATCCTACGAGGAACGGTTGCATTTAGTTGTGTATGCTAACCAAACACTGGAATCTAATCCTTCACTTTATGATTATCAATAACCTTGGCTTCAAGAGCGTTCATATCAGTACTTTCGCCTCGCTCAATCAAACTTTAAGGTTCTAAATCTGATTGTTTGTATTCAGTGTAAAGCTTTAACACTAACTAGCCAAGAGTCTTGATGTCCTTATCACTCAGTAATGATGATTTAACTTCTTTTTTCACGCTTTTTCTATAGACCTCTTTGGTCAATGATAAATCCCTCACTTTCGAACTCTGAAATTTCATCACGAGTATCCTCGAATAGGCAAGTCATATCTCTTATACTAACTTATTCTATTTTAACGTCTGCAACTGTTATATTTCTCTAATATAGCATATTAGTAGTTAAATAATCCGCCTGATCTTAAGAATCGTCTGATTAACTTTACGAGCTCGGCTCTTCACTTGAGCTGTTACCATCGTAATCTTTATCTTCCAACTTGAAGAAATCAGAGAGTCTTGACTGTCGTCTTCCGAATATGATTCCATGAGAAGATTCCTAAATTTAATAATAATGAATTCGTTTCGTGCTGGTAGGAAATCCGCTAGCGGAAATCGGATCGTGCTGGTGGGATTCATTATTAGGAAAAGCACTCTCTGCTTTTAGTAACTGCAGTGTCTTCCTGAATCAAAATTGAGCTATATAAAATGGTGAAAGGCACCTGACTTTTAAATTTTAATGAACCAATAGTAACTTACTGGTATCAATGTTTCAGAACTCGCCCAGAAATGCAAAAGTAAGAAAGAGCTATACAACTTTCTTGCCCAAGACTGCCACGCTTTCTTACCCAAAGCGGACTCCACCAACATTTATTTCCTTAAGTAAATCATAAGAGCGGAGAAAGAGGTAACCACTAGCTTGCTCTTGTAACTGTCATTAAAGTATGTAAGAAGAGACGCAGTCAAAGTGTCAGCAGTGCCTTAAATCGATGGACTTACAGTTTAAGACTTTCTCGATTATGCAAGAGGGTCTTCAAGACTGCTCTAACACTTGCCTGATGAACGAGATTGGGTCCACCTAGACAGATAATGGATCTGTGACTTGCTCTTCACCCTAGACACCAACGGTGTCTCCCAGATGATTCATGATGCAATGTTGTAACGAAGAGAAAAGCTAGAGCATAACAGAGATCTCGTAATTGAAATGAGACCCGAGTTCGTGGACGCTCTCAGCAGATGCCTTAACTTTAGCAGTAAGTTTACTCTCTCTTAATTACATGTGTAGCTGAGCGAGGTAAAGCTGTGAATCTAGTAAAGGATTCATCTAAAAGAAAGAGAAATCATGATTAAATGGAGGAGGTAAAAGATTATGAAATGGCTTTGAAATAAGATAAGCAAGAATTCTTGCAGTAAACTAAAAAGTTGAAGCAATAACATGACGATATGGAAAGTGAGTTGCTTGACTTACGCAAGATGAGAGAGTAGTTTATGCAAGATGATAACTTGTAGAACATGCAAAATCAGTCTCCTAACATGAGACGCTGAGTGCAGCTGCTTCTCTTCCTCCACGATTCTCTAAATGCTATTAATAGCAAAAACTTGAATATGGTGAATTGCTTAAAAAATTAAGATAAATCTCATATTCTTAATCTCGGTTTTCTCTCTGAATTTCTATGGTTATGTCGCTTTTAAAGTGCCTTCTCTCACTCGAGGCTGCCTTCAACCATCTCTCCATTGTCTCTTCACTCTCTGGCAGCTCTGTATAAGTGCAACTCAATGATTTTTCTCTGGCACTGCGACGAGTAGTCAGCTCTCAAGTCTTATTTTATTCCTTGATTAATTCAAGCTTTTGTTAACCTTTCACTAATCTTCTCTTGGAACTTGCAGTACTGCTTTTACTTCTGGATCTCTCTCTGCCTTGAGCCTTAGTAATTTCATGGTGCTACTGCTTTAAATTCCTTTGCACCAATTACTATACCTGGTCGAATGGTTTATCTTGCAGCACAGGATTTTAACTCATCTTCTCTTCAATAAGCTCTATGAGAGAAGGTTAATAAAAACCCAACTTACTTTATTCAGCTTATCCTTCAACTTTTTAAGGCTCTTTTTCTTCTTCAAGATTATCTTGCTTCACTACTGCTGCTGCGTTGCTTGCTTCACTGTAAGCTTTCTCAGTGAGAGCTACAATATGTTTAACGACTTCTCTTACAATATTATCTTGCTCCTAATCCTTTGAAAGCGCTGCAGAAATTTATTCTTAAGGCACCTTGCTTTATTCAACAAAACTATCCATTGCTTCTTATTGATTTTATAAAATTGATTATGCTTGGTTGTGCTTGCGATCAAGTATTAGATCTATTTCTTTCTATACAACTATAAGCAGCTGCTCTGAACTATCATTAGAAGCATTCTTGTATAACACGCGCTGCCATCTACCTTTGATATTAAGTCTGCCGATTCTACCAATGATTTATTCTTCAGATCTTCATGAAAAGACATCAGCGATGATTAAATAAGTACCCCCATTTGAATTGATTTCATCATTAGTTTAGATGTCTGTTCCTCTTCCCTGTGCTTCATTAAATAAGTAAACACCATAGTTCTTGCTCGCATTCTTAATTAAATACCTGCCTTCAATGACAGACTCAATGACAGCGGCTGAGCCGGGGCTGAAGCTTTTGAAATCGAAAGAGGATTTCGAGAGGCCTGATTAAATAGCGTTGTAGTTATCAGAGGCGACAATTAAAACTGGGGAATTAGCAACTTAGTCCTTTATGAGTTCCTTGATTTTCTGCAAGTAATCTGCCTGATTTGAACTTACCAGCAAGTCTGGTAGCTGGGTCTTCTTATCACCTTGCAACTTATCAAGTGTAGGGAACACCACAGGTGCGCTTTGCAAAGCTAAGTTAAGACAGGTTTCCTCGGTTTGAGCAAGATGGCTGCCTGAAAAGCCGATAATACTTTTAGCTTGCTTGTAAAAATTAAGCTGGTTGACAATATTATCACTGGAGCCATAGAATAAAATCCAGTCGTATTCATCGACGAGCACGATACTCTCGCGCCAGACACTTATGAATTTAGGAGTCTTCATTTGTTTCTTGAGTTGTGGCTGAGGAAAGAAGTAATACCAGCGCTCTTAGCAATGAAATTAAAGTTCGAGTTAAGTGCCATCGCATTAATAACTTTTAGAACTTCGTGAAATCTCTCTGCACCAGGTGCTCATTCTTGCCAATAATAATTACGCAGAGCTTGATCCGAAGAGCTATAAGAATGGCTAGCGCAATGCAAATTAAGGTCTTGCCATTACCAATACCAAAATGAATTAAATGGCTTGCTTGCAAGTTGTCGCAGATATAGTTAATGCATAATACTTGAGAACTGTACAACTTAAATCCCAGATTTTGCTGCAACTTTTCTAGGGCTTCACTGACAGCCAACCTTTCATTCGAAGGCTTTGAATTGAAAGCACTTGCTAGTTAGTGCAAGGTATTTGCATTCTCAAAGAGTTGAAGTAGGTCTGCAACTGTCTTATCAGAGAAGGCTTCCATGTTGCGAGGCAAGTGCAAAAACCTTGAATGTCAGAGCAGTCTCCATTAAGGCAGTTTTCAATAATATTGCTGCTCAGACTTACATTCTTTTCAATTTGAGCTTCTATGATTTACTGCAGAAGCTTCTAGATTTGCGGAATCTTGCCAACCCATTGTACGTCTCTATTCTGCAGTCTTTATGCAAGGCCTTTCATAAAGAAAACCATCGTGCTTGAATCAATAAGCTCTTGCTTCTGTAAGAATGTAGCCCTAGTAGTTGATATATAATCCTTGAGAGCATCAACAGTGTGAGAGCAAGATAAAGCACAAATTCTTACGAAGTACTCTGTGTATTCAACGGGAATATCTCTGATTAAGTGCAGGCCACAGTCCTGCTTTAGTAGAGTGATGAAAGGCACATTCAAAATGAAGAATGAAGAAGGTATAAGTCTCTAAACTTGAGAGTCAATTTCGAATAATTGCCAAGTCCGACCCATAAGCTGCACAATATAAGGGTTAGTTTCATCAAGTCTCACACTTGAGCAAGCTATTTTGTGAATGCGGCTACTGAATTGAAGAACACAAAGTTTGCCAAGCCTAGAGCTTGCCTTGCATTGGGGGAGCGTACTAATAACAAGATCGATTCTTGTATTAACTAGTCTTCTACTTATACTTTTTCTCCTTAATAGTAACCCAAAGCAGCTAAAAGGATACGAGGCTTCGAGTCTTGGTCTAAGTTTCCATCGCTCAATATTAAATCCACCAGCAGAGAGAACAGGTTCTAGTGCATTTCCTGATCATTAGCGTTCTCAAAATTGCTTAGGAATGATAAAAGTGACTGAGTGTTACGGGTCACTATATCTTGCAAATGCAAGACCTTTAATAATAATTAGAAGATTTGAAATTTTCAAAGTGTTTGATTAAGATCTCATGGCCGATGATCGCCCCATAGTTAATAAAGAGCTGAGGTAAGGGTTCTTTATTTGGTTTTTAATCGCTTGCAAAGCTTATGCTCGTAGTGAAGTCGCTCACCTTCACCTCTTCGTAAGTTGCAGTAAGATCAGGTGGCTCTGAAATTACAGATTTACTTTCATGGCTGCGCTTCGCCAACTTGGGTTTATTGTTAATTATAAATTTTCTCACGAACCGCTTGAAATCCTAAGTATTTTCAAAGCCTGCAAAATCCTCCTGCTCCAGCAGCAAACTTAAATCAAAGTTGTTTTAATGCAGAAACTCCTTTGCACGATTGATCTTGCCACTGTCTTGTGCGTTTTTATATTCAGATTTGATCCCCTTGATTTTACCCGCATCTTCAAGATTTACATTGGCTTGTAGATTTTCAAAAATCCGAGGTAAATTTTATTGTTCGGGTGCCTGTTCTGGCATCTGCTAATTATTGATAGGTTCTAAACAGAAGCTAATAACAAGGATTGAAACTTACCAGCAGCTGCATAAAAGTTGAGGAGGGTCGGTCTTAGAAGCCATCTCAAATCCAGTGACTGGATTCATCTGATTTATGCTAGATTTTAATGATTAATTCCACTGGATTTCAATATTAAATAGCTGGATTATTAAAATCTCCACTGGATTATTGCAATTTTACTGTATGGGTTGCTACTCTTTCACCTATATCCTCCGAATTTATTCATGGCTCACTGCGAAACCACTTCAATTAAGGAGTATTTACTATAACTCATTAGACAAGTAGCTTCAAGTGACAAGGAGACGGGTGGTTGAAGAGCAGTGATAAATTTCGCCAACTTTGGAGCTCGAGCCAATGCAAAATTGGCTTTTTAAAAAATGTCGGAATCCGCGGTACCTTTCAAATTCAAATCCTTTCCACGTCCATAACTGAATAGTGGCGAGTAGAAATGTGAAGAGGGGAATAGCTAGAAATTAATGGCACTCAAAATAGAAAATTCGGGTCTTCAGTTTGGACCTCGAAAATGACCTCTGGCTTAAGCCAACAGCCTGGATTCTTGAGGCCAGGTCAGTAGGGTGGAATACTAACGTTGAAAAATCTCGAGAAGCACTCCAATGACCTACTGACTTTCTGGCTGCTTTCAACTTAAAATTAAAAAATACACTAATCAAACCCTATTAATCAAATCAATATCAAACTATATGAGTGCCGTAATATTCTCAACTCTTTTTCGATTCTCTGGATCGGCTCCCTCAAATTAAGTTAAAATCTGTCCTTTTAAATTTCGTTATTTATTGATGCATTTAAAACCTTTTATTCACTTATCAAACTCATGCGAACATAAACCCCAATACGTAAACCCCAATACGTATGTTCGCATGAGTTTGATAAGTGAATAAAAAGTTTTAAATGCATCAATAAATAACGAATTTAAAAGGACAGATTTTAACTTAATTTGAGGGAGCCGATCCAGAGAATCGAAAAAGAGAGTTGAGAATAATACGGCACCCATATAATTTGATATTGATTTGATTAATAGGGTTTGATTAGTGTATTTTTAAATTTTAAGTTGAAAGCAACCAGAAAGCCAGTAGGTCATTGGACTGCTTCTCGAGATTTTTCAACGTTAGTATTCCACCCTACTGACCTGACCTCAAGAATCCAGGCTGTTGGCTTAAGCCAGAGGTCATTTTTCGAGGTCCAAACTGAAGACCCGAATTTTCTATTTTGAGTGCCATTAATTTCTAGCTATTCCCCTCTTCACATTTCTACTCGCCACTATTCAGTTATGGACGGGGAAAGGATTTGAATTTGAAAGGTAACGCGGATTCCGACATTTTTTCAAAAAGCCAATTTTGCATTGGCTCGAGCTCCAAAGTTGGCGAAATTTATCACAGCTCTTCAACCACCCGTCTCCTTGTCACTTGAAGCTACTTGTCTAATGAGTTATAGTAAATACTCCTTAATTGAAGTGGTTTCGCAGTGAGCCATGAATAAATCCGGAGGATATAGGTGAAAAAGTAGCAACCCATACAGTAAAATTGCAATAATCCAGTCGAGATATTAATAATCCAGCTATTTAATATTAAAATCCAGTGGAATTAATCATTAAAATCTAGCATAAATCAGATAAATCCAGTCACTGGATTTGAGATGGCTTCTAAGACCGACCTCCTCAACTTTTAAATGCAGCTGCTGGTAAGTTTCAATCCTTGTTATTAGCTTCTATTTAGAACCTATCAATAATTAGCAGATGCCAGAACAGGCACCCGAACAAGAAAACTTACCTCAGATTTTTGAAAATCTACAAGCCAATGTAAATCTTGAAGATGCGGGTAAAATCAAGGGGATCAAATCTGAATATAAAAACGCACAAGACAGTGCCAAGATCAATCGTGCAAAGGAATTTCTGCATTAAAACAACTTTGATTTAAGTTTGCTGCTGGAGCAGGAGGATTTTGCAGACTTTGAAAATACTTAGGATTTCAAGCGGTTCGTGAGAAAATTTATAAATAACAATAAACCCAAGTTGGCGAAGCGCAGCCATGAAAGTAAATCTGTAATTTCAGAGCCACCTGATCTTACTGCAACTTACGAAGAGGTAAAGGTGAGCGACTTCACTACGAGCATAAGCTTTGCAAGCGATTAAAAACCAAATAAAGAACCCTTACCTCAGCTCTTTATTAACTATGGGGCGATCATCGGCCATAAGATCTTAATCAAACACTTTGAAAATTTCAAATCTTCTAATTATTATTAAAGGTCTTGCACTTTGCAAGATATAGTGACCCGTAACACTCAGTCACTTTTATCATTCCTAAGCAATTTTGAGAACGCTAATGATCAGGAAATGCACTAGAACCTGTTCTCTCTGCTGGTGGATTTAATATTGAGCGATGGAAACTTAGACCAAGACTCGAAGCCTCGTATCCTTTTAGCTGCTTTGAGTTACTATTAAGGAGAAAAAGTATAAGTAGAAGACTAGTTAATACAAGAATCGATATTGTCATTAGTACGCTCCCCCAATGCAAGGCAAGCTCTAGGCTTGGCAAACTTTGTGTTCTTCAATTCAGTAGCCGCATTCACAAAATAGCTTGCTCAAGTGTGAGACTTGATGAAACTAACCCTTATATTGTGCAGCTTATGGGTCGGACTTGGCAATTATTCAAAATTGACTCTCAAGTTTAGAAACTTATACCTTCTTCATTCTTCATTTTGAATGTGCCTTTCATCACTCTACTAAAGCAGGACTGTGGCCTGCACTTAATCAGAGATATTCCCGTTGAATACACAGAGTACTTCGTAAGAATTTGTGCTTTATCTTGCTCTCACACTGTTGATGCTCTCAAGGATTATATATCAACTACAAGGGCTACATTCTTACAGAAGCAAGAGCTTATTGATTCAAGCACGATGGTTTACTTTATGAAAAGCCTTGCATAAAGACTGCAGAATAGAGACGTACAATGGGTTGGCAAGATTCCGCAAATCTAGAAGCTTCTGCAGTAAATCATAGAAGCTCAAATTGAAAAGAATGTAAGTCTGAACAGCAATATTATTGAAAACTGCCTTAATGGAGACTGCTCTGACATTCAAGATTTTGCACTTGCCTCGCAACATGGAAGCCTTCTCTGATAAGACAGTTGCAGACATACTTCAACTCTTTGAGAATGCAAATACCTTGCACTAACTAGCAAGTACTTTCAATTCAAAGCCTTCGAATGAAAGGTTGGCTGCCAGTGAAGCCCTAGAAAAGTTGCAGCAAAATCTGGGATTTAAGTTGTACAGTTCTCAAGTATTATGCATTAACTAGATCCGCGACAACTTGCAAGCAAGCCATTTAATTCATTTTGGTATTGGTAATGGCAAGACCTTAATTTGCATTGCGCTAGCCATTCTTATAGCTCTTCAGACCAAGCTCTCAGTAATTATCATTGGCAAGAATGAGCACCTGGTGCAGAGAGATTTCACGAAGTTCTAAAAGTTATTAATGCGATGGCACTTAACTCGAACTTTAATTTCATTGCTAAGAGCGCTGGTATTTACTTCTTTACTCAGCCACAACTCAAGAAACAAATGAAGACTCCTAAATTCATAAGTGTCTGGCGCGAGAGTATCGTGCTCGTCGATGAATACGACTGGATTTTATTCGATGGCTCCAGTGATAATATTGTCAACCAGCTTAATTTATACAAGCAAGCTAAAAGTATTATCGGCTTTTCAGGCAGCCATCTTACTCAAACCGAGGAAACCCGTCTCAACTTAGCATTGCAAAGCACACCTGTGGTCTTCCCAACACTTGATAAATTGCAAGGTGATAAGAAGACCCAGCTACCAGACTTGCTGGTAAGTTCAAATCAGGCAGATTACTTGCAGAAAATCAAGGAAATCATAAAGGACTAAGTAGCTAATTCACCAGTTTTAATTGTCGCCTCTGATAACTACAACGCTATTTAATCAGGCCTCTCGAAATCCTCTTTCGATTTCAAAAGCTTCAGCAACGGCTCAGCCGCTGTCATAGAGTCTGTCATTGAAGGCAGGTATTTAATGAAGAATGCGAGCAAGAACTATGGTGTTTACTTATTTAATGAAGCACAGGGAAGAGGAACAGACATCTAAACTAATAATGAAATCAATTCAAATGGAGGTACTTATTTAATCATCGCTGATGTCTTTTCAAGAAGATATGAAGAATAAATCATTGGTAGAATCGGCAGACTTAATACCAAAGGTAGATAGCAGCGCGTGTTATACAAGAATGCTTCTAATGATAGTGCAGAGCAGCTGCTTATAGTTGTATAGAAAGAAATAGATCTAATACTTGATCGCAAGCACAACCAAGCATAATCAATTTTATAAAATCAATAAGAAGCAATGGATAGTTTTGTTGAAAAAAGCAAGGTGCCTTAAGAATAAATTTCTGCAGAGCTTTCAAAGGATTAGGAGCAAGATAATATTGTAAGAGAAATCGTTAAACATATTGTAGCTCTCACTGAGAAAGCTTACAGTGAAGCAAGCAACGCAGCAGCAGTAGTGAAGCAAGATAATCTTAAAGAAGAAAAAGAGCCTTAAAAAGTTGAAGGATAAGCTGAATAAAGTAAGTTGGGTTTTTATTAACCTTCTCTCATAGAGCTTATTGAAGAGAAGATGAGTTAAAATCCTGTGCTGCAAGATAAACCATTCGACCAGGTATAGTAATTGGTGCAAAGGAATTTAAAGCAGTAGCACCATGAAATTACTAAGGCTCAAGGCAGAAAGAGATCCAGAAGTAAAAGCAGTACTGCAAGTTCCAAGAGAAGATTAGTGAAAGGTTAACAAAAGCTAGAATTAATCAAGGAATAAAATAAGACTTGAGAGCTAACTACTCGTCGCAGTGCCAGAGAAAAATCATTCAGTTGCACTTATACAGAGCTGCCAGAGAGTGAAGAGACAATGGAGAGATAGTTGAAGGCAGCCTAGAGTGAGAGAAGGCACTTTAAAAGCGACATAAACCATAGAAATTCAGAGAGAAAACCAAGATTAAGAATATGAGATTTATCTTAATTTTTTTAAGCAATTCACATATTCAAGTTTTTGCTATAAATAGCATTTAGAGAATCGTGGAGGAAGAGAAGCAGCAGCACTCAGCGTCTCACGTTAGGAGACTGATTTTGCATGTTCTACAAGTTACCATCTTGCATAAACTACTCTCTCATCTTGCGTAAGTCAAGCAACTTACTTTCCATATCGTCATGTTATTTCTTCAACTTTTTAGTTTACTGCAAGAATTCTTGCTTATCTTATTTTAAAAGCCATTTCATAATCTTTTACCTCGTCCATTTAATCATGAGTTCTCTTTCTTTTAGATGAATCCTTTACTAGATTCACAGCCTTACCTTGCTCAGCTACACACGAAATTAAGAGAGAGTAAACTTACTGCTAAAGTTAAGGCATCTGCTGAGAGCGTCCACGAACTCGGGTCTCATTTCAATTACGAGATCTCTGTTATGGTCTAGCTTTTCTCTTCGTTACAACATTGCATCATTAATCATCTGGGAGACACCGTCGGTGTCTAGGGTGAAGAGCAAGTCACAGATCCATTATCTGTCTAGGGGACCCAATCTCGTTCATCAGGCAAGTGTTACAGCAGTCTTGAAGACCCTCTGGCATAATCGAGAAAGTCTTAAACTGTAAGTCCATCGATTGAAGGCACTGCTGACACTTTGACAGCGTCTCTTCTTACATACTATAATGACAGTTACAAGAGCAAGCTAGTGGTTACCTCTTTCTCCGCTCTTATGATTTACTTAAGGAAATAAATGTTGGTGGAGTCCG
>ARYC01017826.1:0-17939 GCA_000711775.1 Oxytricha trifallax
TTGTTTTAACCTGGCTTTAGCACTAAGTATAGAATGAAAGTAATTGGCTTGTTCAAGTATTCGTTAGATTGATGAATTGATTTGTCGTCTCTGGCTGCTTGCTGCACTTCATTGGAAACTACACTAAAGGCACTCCAAGGTTTGAAGAGGCGATCCTTTTTGAAAGCATAATCTAATCCAGCAATCAACACTTTCATATTGAAGGAAGATGGCCCAGCTAGATATCTCATGATATTTTGATGAGGAGCGAATATGCCTCGCTACATTAGTTCAAGATTTGCAATACATACTCCTATAGCTATTCTTAGTCTGTAAACATGCTTGAGCTTTGCTGCATTCATCAGGAATTTCCCAAGAGGGTAGAATTTCTAGTTTATTCTGAAGCTTTAAATGAATAAACTTTCATCACTGTCAAAGAAAAGATTTTGGCAAGGCAGAATGAATTTGGCGTCTTTATGGTCTTTTAATAAGTTGAATTCGTGATTTGCTCTATTCTTAGCGTGCTGCCCTAAATAAAGCTTCAACCAACTGTAAGATTAATAGTTTTGTGTATCGTTCATTTGGAAGACTATCTCTTTGGTTGTTTGCACATACATTATCTAGATATTTTCAAACCCCAAGAAGTTCAAGAACTTTCAGAGGTCTTCACGTGAATCGCTTCATGTTTCCCCCCCCCCCCCCCCCCCCCCCCCCCCCCCCCCCCCCCCCCTCTTTGAATGATAAGATACCCTGTTTTATGATTTGGTTCATTTAGTTGTAATACTGAAAGTATGAAGCTGTACTATTATTATTCAGCAGGTCTTCGCGCCCAACACCAATATAACTCAAGTTTGACTCAGAGTTTAGTCTTAAATTTAAAACTTTTGCATTATCAATCCAAGAACAAGAATTTGACTTGACTGATTGCGATCCATGGTCTTGCTTGCTATTCTTCTGATTGTACCTTCTGTGGTGTTATCACGCAATCAACTTCTGAATAAATCTCAAATCGAATACATCTAAATTATTATTGCTGCTACTGCTACTGATGCTGCTTCTAATACTACTGCTGCTAATTGAGTCTGCTTAAGACATCGACTTTTTCATTTCTTCGTCATATTTATTATTCTAGCTTGCAATTGATGCTTGCGCATTAAAATATCAACTCATTCTATATCCATTGGTTGATTAGCAATACTTGCAAAAAATAGATGAGGATAAATTAAAATTCAAGACTTAATACTTCATTAGCTGGATTGATTTTAAAGTATGTAATCTAAAAAAATGATACATTTGATATACTTACTCTGTTTGGATATGAAGGGTTAAGGTATTGAGGAATATTGTATGCAAGGTAGAGAGCAGTGTATTTACCACCTCTCACAAAAGCTATTAGATAGGATCATTGTGCATTGCGTTTACATAATAAATAGGGATATTGTTAACACCTCTGATAACTCTCACGAATCCATTCGCATTCCAGTGAATAACCCCAGGAGTTTAGATAATTTAGAATTAGTTCTATTGCAAATCATAATCAACTACTAAAGCATCTAATCATCAATAGAATTTTCTTGAATTTATCTTTAAGTGTTGCATTAATTAGAGGAGTTGAAATTTATGCAAACTTTGCAAGTTATTGCAGTTCTTGCAGAAGTTGATTGGAGCGCATTCAACACTATTGAAGTTGAATCTTGAATGATAGGTAGAGCAAGTATCATCAGTGATCTCAGAATAGTGCATGAATTGATAGGCAGCGATAGCAATGCAAGACAAACTCCTCAAATATGTGAACTACTCTTCGCCACCGCCATTTAAACTGATATCTGTTAATTTTTAATATATAATATACTTATTAATCTCAAAGTGTGATTTATATGATTTCGATTGATTTTAAAATAATAACTTAACAGGCAGAGGTTTATAATGGTAGAATAATCTAAAAATTAACACTTTTGGCAGCGATAAGCATGCCTCCCTATTATTGAATGTATAATCTGAGAATCCTTATGATTATGCTGAATTTCATTATAAAAATGATTTTCAACTAATTTTGATGGATGAATCTGATTCTACTATATGTTTTTATTGAATGCAGCCTGCGGAAGATCCAACACTGTATGTTGGTTCTTGCTTTCAACAAAAACATATAGTAGAATCATATTCATCCATCAAAATTAGTTGAAAATCATTTTTATAACGAAACTCAGCATAATCATAAGGATTCTCAGATTATACATTCAATAATAGGGAGGCATGCTTATCGCTGCCAAAAGTGTTAATTTTTAGATTATTCTACCATTATAAACCTCTGCCTGTTAAGTTATTATTTTAAAATCAATCGAAATCATATAAATCACACTTTGAGATTAATTAGTATATTATATATTAAAAATTAACAGATACTAGTTTAAATGGCGGTGACGAACAGTAGTTCACATATCTGAGGAGTTTGTCTAGCAATGCTATCGCTGCCTATCAATTCATGCACTAATCTGAGATCACTGATGATACTTGCTCTACCTATCATTCAAGATTCAACTTCAATAGTGTTTAATGCACTCCAATCAACTTCTGCAAGAACTGCAATAACTTGCAAAGTTTGCATAAATTTCAACTCCTCTAATTAATGCAACACTTAAAGATAAATTCAAGAAAATTCTATTGATGATTAGATGCTTTAGTAGTTGATTATGATTTGCAATAGAACTAATTCTAAATTATCTAAACTCCTGGGGTTATTCACTGGAATGCGAATGGATTCGTGAGAGTTATCAGAGGTGTTAACAATATCCCTATTTATTATGTAAACGCAATGCACAATGATCCTATCTAATAGCTTTGTGAGAGGTGGTAAAATACACTGCTCTCTACCTTGCATACAACATTCCTCAATACTTAACCCTTCATATCCAAACAGAGTAAGTATATCAACTGTATCATTTTTTTAGATTACATACTTTAAAATCAATCCAGCTAATGAAGTATTAAGTCTTAAATTTTAATTTATCCTCATCTATTTTTTGCAAGTATTGCTAATCAACCAATGGATATAGAATGAGTTTATATTTTAATGCGCAAGCATTAATTGCAAGCTAGAATAATAAATATGACGAAGAAATGAAAAAGTCGATGTCTATAGCAGACTCAATTAGCAGTAGTAGTATTAGAAGCAGCATCAGGAGCAGTAGCAGCAGCAGCAGCAATAATAATTTAGATGTATTCGATTTGAGATTTATTCAGAAGTTGATTGCGTGATAACACCACAGAAGGTACAATCAGCAAAGAATAGCAAGCAAGACCATGGATCGCAATCAGTAAAGTCAAATTCTTGTTCTTGGATTGATAATGCAAAAGTTTTAAATTTAAGACTAAACTCTGAGTCAAACTTGAGTTTTATTGGTGTTGGGCGCTAAGATCTGCTGAATAATAATAGTACAGCTTCATACTTTCAGTATTACAACTAAATGAACCAAATCATAAAACAGGGTTACTTATCATTCAAAGACGATGAAGACGATTACGTGAAGACTCTTGCAAAGCTCTTGAACTTCTTGGGGTTTGAAAATATCTAGATAATGTATGTGCAAACAACCAAAGAGATAGTCTTCCAAATGAACGATACACAAAACGATTAATCTTACAGTTGGTTGAAGCTTTATTTAGGGCAGCACGCTAAGAATAGAGCAAATCACGAATTCAACTTATTAAAAGACCATAAAGACGCCAAATTCATTCTGCCTTGCCAAAATCTTTTCTTTGACAGTGATGAAAGTTTATTCATTTAAAGCTTCAGAATAAACTAGAAATTCTACCCTCTTGGCAAATTCCTGATGAACGCATCAAAGCTCAAGCATGCTTACAGATTAAGGATAGCTATAGGAGTATGTATTGCAAATTTTGAACTAATGTAGCGAGGCATATTCGCTCCTCATCAAAATATCATGAGATATCTAGCTGGGCCATCTTCCTTCAATATGAAAGTGTTGATTGCTGGATTAGATTATGCTTTCAAAAAGGATCGACTCTTCAAACCTTGGAGTGGCTTTAGTGTAGTTTCCAATGAAGTCCAGCAAGCAGCCAGAGACGACAAATCAATTCATCAATCTAAAGAATACTTGAACAAGCCAATCGCTTTCATTCTATACTTAGTGCTAAAGCCAAGTTAAAACAAATTGATTCTGAAGGTTTGTAAAGACGAATTTCTTTCTGATGAAGAGAAGGCAGCTCCAGCGTATGGAAATCAATTCAAAGGCTATGGCTAAGTGCAACTACTCTGGTCTGGCAAGATAACTATCAAAAATGTTGCTAATGAACTCTTAGGCATGATTGAAGCAGACTACCCAAGACATATCATGCACCTTAAGGATGAAATCGCGTTCTTAAACAACTGTCAGTGACTAATTCGCAAACTATTAATAATCCCTTCCCTAATACATTCACAACCTAATCTCTTGCACTATACTCTTTAATCTAATTTACTCTTCTATTATACTTTGTGATTGCACTCTCCTCAATGACTAAATAATGCAGCAATCGATTGCAATATTCATATGCACTTATATCAGGCATAAATTTTGCATTATTATGAGATTTTATTAAATTTTGGGTTTTAAGGTTGTATGGTTCCACCTTAGGCTGTATGGTTCCAGGAAGATATCCTGAAGATATCTCAAATTTCAAGGCTTGTGAAAATTTTCGAGAATATTGCTAATAGCTCTGCTTACTTTATGATTGACGAGCCTTACTACATTGATATGATATACTACAACAGTGATGTAGATAAAAGTGCTAATACAAGCTGATCTGATGTCTATAGGTTAGAATATGAGAGGTCAAACTTGAAAAATTCTTAGTATTTCATGACAGTTTATAACAGCTTTCAAACCAACAGTTTGAGTCTCTATCTTGAAACATCGATTTTTGCCTAAGAGCTCTGACTTCAACTCTAATGATGTTTTCGATGCCTCTGATACGATTAATGATGATTTGGATGGGTTTGGCATGATTAGGTGAGAGTTGGGTATGTTAAGTCAATTGGTCTTTAGTTTGAGAATAGACCTAAATTCTTAGCAATACTATGGTTAAGAAGTCAAAAACCTCTCTAAAGTCAAACTTGTCATTTCTTACCCCTTCTAATCACTATATCTCCATAACACCTCCAATCAATGCAATAGAGTATAGCAACATCATATATAAGTGATAGAGTTCTATTTGAGGTGGTTTAGTCGAATTATAGATGCTAAGTTGTAAGAATCCACTCTAAGGTTGTATGGTTCCAGATGAAGATATCCTGAAGATATCTCCAGGTTGTATGGTTCCAGGAAGATATCCTGAAGATATCTCCAAAATTCATGCATTAATGCATAAAAAAATCGCTAAGTATGTAAAGGGTTCAATTAGAAGTACTAAAGCTGCTTATTCAAACTCCTATGCAAGAATCAACCTAAAGTTGTATGGATCCATGTTGCATGGCTCTGGCTGTATGACTCCAGGTTGTATGGTTCCAAAAATGCCCTATTTAAGCCAGCGAATTTCATAATAATTCATTATCACATTAAAAATTCTAGAATTGGCCCAAATTTTTACTTTTGCCCTCAAACTTTTTACCCTCCATACTTTGGGGTTTACCATAAATTTTATGGATCCCACAATCTAACATGCTCCTTCTACTCGGGAGCATTAGGGTCCAGCCGCAGCCTATGGTTTGATACCCTCCATTCAAGAGTATAAGTAGCTAATTAAAAACTGAATGAATCTCTCTGGTTTCTTGCGTTTTTTTGCACTTTTAGTATTTGCTACAAATCAAAGTTTGAACTGACAAGCTGATCGATTTATAATCATAGTCAAACTAATTCTTAATTAACTCGCAGAGCATTAAGCCTAAATCTATGGTTGAATAATATTCGTTAAGGAGTTTAGGTATTCTAAATAAGCGCTTTGATTTAGAAAATTAATGCCCAAGATTTCACAAATAATTAAAGGTAATTGAAAAGATAATAAAGTAAAACAGCACTGCTCTTTATATACTGAGCAGTAGCTTTAAATTTGTAGCTGCTAAGGGCTTTAATGTGAAGCAACATTAATCATGTTGTTGCAATAAAGTGTTAAATAAAATCAAAAATCAAGACTTCATTAAATTAAAATCAAGACCTAGTTTTGCTGAATCACTACTTACCAACCACTTGAATATTAAAATTAGTGGTGGTGGTGCAAGCCCTACTTAAGGAAGGCAGTGTAATATTTTATTTAGGATGAGTTTTGGGTGGTCAACTAAATGATATTGGAAGCTTTTTTTGACTGGATCGAGGGGGTGAGAAGGCTTAAAATATATTGGAAGATTTTACTCGTTCTTGCTCGGAGATCCCTCTCACTAGTGGGTACTGGAAGACGCTAGCTGAGCAGTAGCCAACCTTCACATCTTTGAATCAATAGATATTGGAAGCTTTGATTCACTGGTTTGTACAAAGGGGAAGCACGAAGAAACTCATCCTGACTTGTATAATCTTTTAAAAATGGTAAGTTTTAGCAATTAGATTAGAATGGAACAGTAGACATCACAAAGAATTCAACAAAGAGATTACGAAGAAATCAAACGATCTGAAGAACTTTAAACAATCAAATAAATTATTAATAGGCTAAGTATTTTTTTAATCTTTAGTTATAGGAAATCACTAGAATTAAAATGCGCGCATTGAATTAGGTTCAGTTCAAGATCAAAGTCAAATTAATATTATAACCCAATTTTATTATAGGTATCAAATTGCTTTTTAATTAGCTTGATTAAATTTAGATTCATAATGATGGCATTTTTAGAGTTTTAGTTAGTAAGTTTGAGAATTAGAGATTTTTGATTTTATTACCAAGAGTATTAGTCTGATTTAGGGCACAGTTAAAGTCTTAATCTGATAGGTTAGGGAATTTCAAAGTACAAAAATTATTATTTATGATTGGCATATTTATTTAAGCAATAAATTTTGGGTACACGTTAGTGTAAACTAAGAGAGATTTGTTAGACTTCTATTAAAAGCATTGCTTTTAGCTTTAAAGTTTAAATTAATTAATCTAGTATAAATCACTCTTTTAGTGTAATTGCCTTTTAGGTTAATTTAGACTAATAAGTTTTAGCTTAGTATAAGTTGAATTAGCGTTGGGGAATTAAAATTTATAAATACTTGGGTTACTTAGTAAAGTGTAGGAATTATTGATGGTGTAATAAATCACCATCGCAGTTTATTAAATCACTCTATATAAATCACTCAATCCTATGCTTGCAATCAAACCGTAAAGCTGACTGTTCCAACGAATTCTTAGGGTTCTGGCATTTCTTGCGATGTCAACTGCTTTCTAACTTCTTCATCATACTTATTCACAGTCTTTCTGTATTCTCCCTTGATTTAGCTATAAATTGCGCGTTAGCAATAATTTCAAATAAAAGACTTACTCTACTTGAATTAGACTGTCATTATCAAAGCTGAAGAACCAACCATCAGAAGAATCTTCAGGATCAAGAAGTATATAAACTTATTGCATGTATGGGTCTTCCTTCTTGAATGGATAAATCCATACGTTGTGATATCCGCACCACTTATTGGTTACAGCAACAACTGGTTCGCTCTCTGCAACCTCCAAAATTACAACATTCTTGAAGCCTCTTTGCGGATCAACTTAAAACTTGAATGTGCGCTTGAATCGCTCGTCGATCACCTATACTTTGCGAATGCATCAACATTGCTAAATTACTTGCCTTATATATTTCTACGATGTATCCACCAGGTGCTTTAGATGAATGATTGAAAGTGAAGCAGTGCTGCTTCGTAGTTTTGCTTGACTTCATTCTTTGATATAATTATTGATTATAAAATAATAACTTATTAATAATAAAGCATCAATTGCGAGGTTGCATAAACCTCTTTGCATATATATTGCTTAACAGTTGCAATTAATCAAACATAATAATTCTAAGCTTGTTTAAGCTTGGAATGCATTGCTCAACCCATCTCTTATGTTTAGGCAGGTCTGTACCTGAAGTTCATGATTTCGATCACAAACTATATTAGCTCTTAGTTGTCACCCAGGAATAGACCTTAGATTTATATGGTTCTGATAGTGTGAAAGGCAAGCTGAATACCAAACACGATTGTGTATTGCTCAAGTGACTGATCCATGATTTGTAGCACTTAAGTTACAGTGAGAACTTATCCTCGCGAATCTGTTATGGAAGGAGCGCTGCATTAGCAAGTTTGATAATTAATAATATTAACATAATATAATAGTCTTAAGAGAGCTCAATATTGAGCTTAATATAATTATGTATTAATAAAGAATGTTTTAAATTGGCAAAGGAGTGTTTGATTCAAAATTAAGTTATACTAAATCAAACTCTAAAGCTACATTGGAAAATATACTTGTGAAATATTATAAGGAGGAAACAGATATCTCAATCATGAGGAGGGACAACTTCAGCATCTTTCACATCTGAATGTTGTTCTTATTCAGAGTCTTTGGGAGGATTAGGTTGAATCTAATCTGCTGCTTACCCGTTGATGGAATCTAGGGGTTGATTTTGTTGGGACTGCAATACCTATGGAGGTTGTTGCTCAACTTACAGCTGGCCATCTTGATCATGATTCTTCTCCTCTTGTAAGTTGATCTAAGAAATCTCGTTTAGCATTTCAAGTTATTGCTGTTGCTACGAGACCTGTTGAGTTCCAGGCTAAGACTTTTGAATCTAATCTTTCACCTTACTTTCATCTCCTTTACTCTGATCCTCTTTCAATGAATCTGAATCTCCAACTTGATCCTTCAACTAGTTGCTATCCTGCTTGATTTGATCTTGCTAACTTTGAGGTAAGTGCTACTTCAATTGAGAATCTTGATTAGCAATCTGAGAATTATTCTGAAGTTGAGGATTTGAAACTGTCAACTTTGTTTATGGCATTTCAATCTATTACGATTGCTGAATGATTTATTGTTGCTCTTACTGTTGGAGTTACTGTTATTGCTCTTGCAACTTTTGTTACTACACCAGTTAATCTGAAGCAAGTCGCTGCTGTTCTTCTGCAAGAAGCCTTTCCTTGGCCAGTTTCTCCTCTTCAGCAAGTTTCTTCTCGTTTGCAATTCTCTCCTCGTCAGCAACTCTCTTCTCTTCAGCATCCTCATCTCTTCTGCAATCTCTCCTCGTCAGCAACCTCTTCTCTTCAAGCAATCCTCATCTCTTCTGCAATTTGCTTCTCTTCACAATCTTCCTCTCTTCAACAATTTGCTTCTCTGCAAGTTCTTTCTCTACAGCGATTCTCTTCTCTTCAGCAACTTTCTACTCTTCAAGTTCTTTCTCGTGTGCAATTCTCTCCTCGTCAGCAATCTTCCTCTCTTCAGCAATTTGCTACTCTTCAAGTTCTTTCTCCTATTGAATTCTCTTCTCTTCTGCAATTCTTTGATTTTCGGCTAACTCCTTCTTTGCAAGTTCCTTCAACTCTACCATTTGCTTCTGTTCAGCAATTCTCTACTCCTCTGCTATTCTTTTCTGTTCCTCAGCACGTGTCTGATCATTTTCAAGCTACTAATCTATTTCAAATTGTTACTGCACTTCAATCAAGTTTTGTTGCTCCTACTGCTACAATTGACCTTAATTTTAAGCCTGTTAGTTTTATTATGCGAAGGAGTTTTCATAGAGTTCTTAAGTTAAATTCTGATTGCTTGCAAATCGAGGAGATGATGTTGGTGGCCTAGAAGGCGAAATCTCCATCTAGTTCTGATCATCCTCATCATTTCCATTTGTATTCTCATGTTGGGGTGACTATTGTATAATTACTTTATCTCCAAAACCTGAGTTACTTAGGATTTAATTTTCTTAGTTTCCAACGCTTTGCTCAGATTTGAGAAGTAAGATTTTTTATAGAAGCTGTTATGGTGTACTTTTCTTTTATGAAAAATTTGATATTGGAGAAAACATTGAAGTAGTCCCTTATCTATGTTATGGTGATTATACTTGATTCTTAATTTGTATCCTCTGCTGATCATCAAGGGTTTTGGGTTAAAGGAATACATTCTACTAATAATTTAGATGAGCGCTTGAACGCATTGAGCCATCTCCATATATATTATTAAGCCTGAGATTATTTAATTGCTGCTAGCTTATTTAATTGTTAAACATCTATTGAGAATGCGATGGTAGATTGAGAGGTTATTAAATAAGATTATTGCTGCAATCTTCATAACCCTAATCATGGGATTAAATCAGAAACTGGGCACCTTAATTGTTAGAACCAATGAAATTTGAATCGTAAGGATTTGGAGAATTGACTTTAGAAAAGCAAGGATTGGTCAAATATGGGGTTTTTGGTAGTTATTATTAGCTATTCTAGCTTTATCTATTCAAGTTGGGGACTGGAATCGAATCTCGTAATTAAACTAAGCTTTCTGTCTCCTAATCGGCTTATTAAGTTGGTTGCATCAAATCGCCTACTAATTGTTGAAATTTGTTTGGAGTAGAAGGATTTTCAGGATAAGCGAAGAATGCACTTTGATGAGCGTCTGTGTCGGTCAATCCTAGAACATTTGCATTATTTGGCTAGGAGTTTTACTCATCTTAAGAGTGTCTTAAGATATATTCTTCATCTTATTCTATCTTCTGACTTTTGTTTGAATGACTCGATTCAGTTTAGGTTTTTCTGTGTTAGAGTCAGCTTCATCTATGTTTAACTATTAGTTTACTTAATCCTAATGCTTAGAATCTTCATTAGAACTAGATCTCCTGATGCTATTCCTCTTCAACCTTTTTCTGGAAGTTTAGCCTTGTAAGGAACCTTATTTCTAATCAACTTTTCACACTGGTGATTTATGAGCTAGAGGAGCTACCGATAGAATGACTCATATTATTTTCTTAGTTTCCTCCTTAGCTGTTGTCTAACGAGTTCATATTCTTGGACGAGCAATTCGTTGCGTTATTATTAATCTAATCCTGATAATTGTTCAGCTGGATCTAGATGTTTGAGTTTCTATTATGGGGTGTTTGTGGGAATTGTTGATATGGGGTTTACAATTAAGAGTAGTTTTACTGCATAACAAAGCTGTTTTGCTGCGACTAATTACATAGTCCAAACTAATTGTTTTGAGACCCATAGTATCTTTGATATTGCTATAAAGCAGAAGAATCGTGCTTGATTTGGCTTAACTAACTTTGACTGGACCTGTTCTGAGAGTATTAATCGCTAGGATTATTAAGTCTCTTGCCAAGGATGCTCTCACGAGCCCCAACTTCACGAGTTTAAGATCTAAATAAATTTTAGAGAGAACTAACTTACTCTAAAGTTTGCTGAATCGTATTTTATTTGTAACCAATAAGGAAACAATTTGCTAAGCTTGCATATCATGGGATTTATATGAAAAGTAGACTCTTCTTTAGAGATATTTTTTGTGGTAGGCAACTCGATTGGTAAGAGAATTTGATTCTAAACAACATCACAGAAATCATCTTGGTAGCGTGTGAGAATGCAAATTTTGGTTTATATAGGTGGCAAAGGCTGCTTAGCTTTTTAAGTTGATGCAATAAATTTCGTGGTCTCAATCGCGGCTCTTAAGTCTGAAGGAAGTTGAACGTTTAGTTGCTCGATATTGAATTACCTCCTATCAGTTAAAATCTCTCCAAGCCTAAAATATAACATGCTTTAAATAATAACAAATCTTACCTTTCACTATGCCAATAATACAAATTGGCATTCTACTGTATCATGGAACTATCCAATTATGCTTTCAGCATCGCATAAAAATCCTTGCCGAAATTGAATAGTTTTTATTGTAATCCATTTTAAAGTTAGCGAGATTGCTTGGTAAAGAGAGAGATGGTATCAGCTAGTTATAAACTTAAGTCGATAACTTGATAGGGATCGTATAGTTAGCTTCTTGGATCGATAATACCAGCTAATTTATTGCAATGAAAACCTAAGGTAATTATTTAGTTAAAACAGTATACTTACTTACTTGCACAATGAGAAGGGTCTTTCATTATGTTTGAAAAAGTTGTCAACTTCTCTTAAATATTGCTGATTGAGAGAATATCTTCAGGGCTTTGATTGATGAACTCAGTTGCTTCATTGTCTTCATCACTATAATCGATGTCGCTAGCATTTTCATAAGTGAGACAGCAGGTCTGAGTCTTTAAGTAATCTATTGAGCGTTTCAAGTCAGCAATTGCAAACGGCAACTCTTTGCAGGAATACCTATAGTAATTAATAATTTAACAAAACTTAACAACTGAAAAATCTCTAAAAGAATTCTCTTGCCAGAATGCGAGTGTCTGCTTATCCTCCTAGAATTGATAGCTATGGCTTTAAGTCTCTTATGCATTAGTAAATATTGATACAAAATACAATTTTACTTCCTGCGCGTATTCCAGAGTCTTTAGTCAGTTCGAGAATGAGATTATTGATCCATGTATTTTTACCATCAAAGTCCTTTATTTCAACAGGAAGTTTGGTTAGTTTGTTGTATCTATTGCTCATATATTAGAGTTGACCAAACTTATCGCATCTAATAACTACAAAGTGACTTTGAGGAATTTTATTGTCGCAGTTTTTAAAAAGCAGTTCGACGAATATAGTGCCTTTTTTCTTAAATAACTCTTCAAAATATGCTTTATTGCTTTTAAGAAACATGCAAAGACTTTCTACTCTGGTGAGATCTCTCTCAAATATATCAAGTTACTGAATGCGAGATACTTTATAGCTCCTGGACTTATTGTCAAACGCACACCAATTCAGAACATCAATGAGAGGGAATCTTAGTGGGTTGAGAAAGTAATCATTTAAAAAGTAGTGAGGATGCATTTACAACAAACCACAGAGCATCATTGCAAAAGCTGTGGAGTTGGGAAACATAGGGGCATCATTGATAATAGCAAGCAAGCCCATAATTTCTGATAGATAACAATAGTTGCTTGGGTCCATTATAAGAGATGTTTTGAAAGTACTGTTCAAATTAAAAATTATAGCCTTGCTACGCATCTGAAATGCATGCATCTTGTAGCTGAATTATTATTCTTAAAAGTAGTGTGGTGTGTACATTAGCCTGTAGCTTGTCTCCTCAAAGAAAGGTGATCCAGAAAATTTAATCTGTGCTTAAGGTTCCAATTATTGAGTGATATAGTCATAACAATCGAGGGCAAATGTTTTCATGCTAGATAGGATGTAAAGTTATGACTCTCTCATAGTTTTTTGAGCGACCTTGACATACTCAAACCTTAGGTATGCATGGTCATCAGGATAATTTTCAAGAGCAGATGATCTGTAAAGCACACTGCCATCACTCATTTCTATGTTAGAACGTCTATCGAGAAACTAGAACGTCACAGTTTTATCTTTTTAAACTTGAAAAGTATTATCAGGAACCCCCAAATCCTTAGGGTTCTAGTTCATCAAATTTACTTGCTGGCTTTATCTCTTGGCTTCATCCTGTTGCTTTCTCTTTGCTTTTTGTTTCACTTTTTGTTTCTCCTTATAATCAAGGAAATTATTTATTCCAGCAACATTTCCTTAGCTGGCCTTGTTGACTTCAATTTAATCTAATTTCAATTGGTGCTTCATCAAAGTTATATAATTTTCAGCCGCGTCTTAACTGATCTCCTGAAATTTAACTTAATTTGCTTGTTGAACAGGATCTTTTTTTGTAAAAACTCTGAAATAATCATAAGAACCAGTGATGCTCTATTAATCCTTTGAAAGGTCCTTCATCATTTTTTCAATTTGATCCTACTGTTCTTAGTAAGTCAGAGGTGTGCAAGCACTTTCAACAATTTTCTTGTTGTATTGCTTCAACAACCTTTTACTTAACTGCTCATGATCCCTAATAAACCTTGACGATGTCTATTAAGATTGGAATTTGCTTTAGCTCAATGCAGCGATAAACTGATTGTGGATGTCATTCAAACGCTGCTGTGTGAATAAATTTAAAATTTGCTAATGGCATGTCTAATCGTGCATTTAACTATAGTACAATTGCACATGATTTTGCTGCTCATAAACTTCTTAGTTGTTGGAAGCATCACCCTTTTCTTCTTCTTGAATTTCATTGATAGAATTGAGTGGTGGTGTATTTGGAAGTGGTGGTATGTTTGTATGAGGAGTAGTGACATTTTGATTTTTCTTGGCATAAGATTTTTTCTTTGATTTTTACTTATTCTTAACTGAAGGATCTATTTGCAACTTTGCAAAAACTCTTTGCTCATAAGCTTCTCTGTTCTTAATGTGAGCATCATAAATAGTTTAGAATTAAGCATACACTGTTTTCAATTCAATTTCTGTGACCTTGAGCAAGCTTTTCAAAGTTTGATCGAATTTCATCATGGAAGATTCCTCATTATCTTTTTCCTTTCGTTTGTACACATTAATGATGTTTTTCTTGTCTTAAAAGATAGCATTGTTGACATAGTGCAACTTCTTGTTGATTTAGCATTGAGGAACTACCATTTTCCTAAATTCATCATAATCTGAGTATCGAGTTCCCAATATTTCATAATCGTTTTTAGAAATTTTCCCCTTATAATTCTTGAGTTACGATTATGCAGCTTTTGAAGGTTGAGTAACAAAGCAAGAGTAAGCCTTCTAAATGATATGCATCACATCATTATGAGGAGAGTCTTTTGAATTGTAAAGCTTCGTTAAGACTGTATTGATACACATGCTCCATAGATCATCGCACATCAACAAAAATGCCAACATAGATCCTTCAAACATCTTAGCTTTGTGTTGACCACTTTTATGAATAGTGAGCAGGGTATTTAAAAGAATTGAAAAAGCGCTTGCGCCTCTACCATACATTTCTTATATTTGAGTAATCGATGTCGATTCAAAACTAAATACCATAGGAAAGTAAATCTTATAATAAGAAACATCAGCAGGCTCCTTAGCATTAGAGTGAAGATAACTCATTTTAATAAAATATATTATTATTTTAAAGAATACTCATAGATATTGTGATTTAGATTTATTAAAATTAAAATAAAAATGAACGCAGCTCAGAGATCCAAAAAATCAAGCAAGCAATCTGAATAACTATCGCAATCTTTGCAAGAGCTATCGCAACACTCGATCGTCAGCGACGATCATCTAAGCCAGTATTTATTTCAAAACATCAAGCAAAGTTGAATCAAGGTTTAAGATAAGCAAATTACGAAGTGGGGACCTGTGATTTTAGGAAAGAATTTCGTGCAAGTGGTTGCTCCTGCAAAATATTCATACAATACAGGAATTCTGCTCAACTCTGGTGAGGTTCCTCCTCAAGTGGGTTCCTTGCAAGGAGGTTTGATCATATAGATGCCATTAGAAGGAATCGATGCATATTTGAAAGATGTTATAGATTTGAAGAGCTTGCTCAACGACGATTCCCTCTGCTAATACCTTGAGCAGTTCTTAAATAATTTTCGCAAATCAAAGTTGGTAAGTAGAATAATCTAAAATTTAAGAATAACTCTAATGCAAATTATATTTAGATATCTGGATCTACTAAAGATAAGCAATCAACGCAATTGATTCAAACTGGATTTCTATCTCTGATTTAAAATTCAAGCCAGCTAAACTCTAATAATCTTTAAGAAAACAATCCCTATTTAAAGCCTCGAGAAGCAAAGCTTGCACATAAACGACTTGAGATAGTAAAATGTATATGGAAGATGAGTTGAAGCCAAAGTAAATTTCTAAGAAGTTGCGAGTGACACCAGAGTCTGTATCAAGAACTGTTGAGAAGTTTAAGCATGAGTTGAAAACCAAAGTATTGCATCCTTAAGAACCAAAAAAATCTGGCAAGAGGAGGGAGAGAGATAATGAGCAGCTGGTTGCTGCTGTTGGCGAATGCATCGAAGAAGTTGGGATTTATCAGTGCACTGGAAGAAATATTCACAATCGATTGCAAGAAATGAAAACGAGCTTGCCATTAAAGTATACATTCAAAGTGCCTTGCATCTCAACAATACATAAAATTCTCAAAGAGTAGTTTCATTTGAAGTTTGGGAAGACAGAGGCGGCGAATGTTAAATATAGAGATCCTGCTTATAATAGCAAGCGCTTATGGGTGAGTCGACTATTATCATAGTTCTTAAGAGAGGATGCAGTAATAATATCAGTTGATGAAAGCAACTTCAGATCAGACTACTTACCCCTTAAGCAGTGGGCACTAAATTAGAAGAGTATCTTGGGTAAGAAGAAGACTAACGATAGTAAAATGATTGCAACCAAGAGGTATAGGAGAATCATCGCGTGCGATAAGGAGTTGCAGTATGGAGGAATGCTGCTTGGAAAGAAATTGAATGAATCGTATTCTTCAGGATCATCGAAAGAGTTAAATGCAATCTCATATATAAAATCTAGCCTTCCACCAGCTGAAATCAGCTCTTAAAGTATTTCAGTGCAAGTTGATAACAACGATTCATAAGCAAGTATCCAGCATTCATCAAGAACACTTAAGGCAAAGTCAATCTCAAGACTACATTCTAGCACCAGTAGTTTAAATAAGTTGGCTAAACAATCGATTTTGTTGAAATCTGAAAAATCATCAATCAGTTCTAAAGTAAGCCATTTGATCATAGTTTTGATTGAACAACTTATAGAAGTCAGCCATTTTACATACTCCTCCTCGATAGAATTTGAAAGCAAGACAGACATTGAATAAAGATCTATCCCCTATTCCTGAAGTTGACGACACTCCCCAAAATCAATCAAGCACTCTGAAGAAGTTCAGAAATTTGAAGTTGCAGAGCACTGTCAAGAAAGTCACTTCGGATGATGAACAGATTAAACGAATTCATTCAGGGCTCACGCCATTGATCGACAGAGTATCAAAACTAAAGTTGCAATCGACTTTGAAGAAATCAAGCAGGTCTTTGTTAAGTTAGAGATAGAGAAAAGTGATTCAGCTAACTCCTAGAAAGCTATCGCTCTCAGTATTAAGCAGCTCGAATATAGATGAGAGTAAGTACAAGAAGTTGAATTTGCAAGTTGATGGTTGGTGCATGTTGATAGTCTATTATATGTTGGTTCTATACTTGACTTTGATAAACTATTCTATTGAACTGAGTCGGAGCGATTACTTATCTTTGATAGCATTAAGAGCGAGAGAGATGCAATTCGAAAAGTAATATCTGAAAATGATTCGATGATTTAAACTACCATGCTAGATGAAGATACCCTGAAGATATCTCTTGGGTTGCATGGTTCCAATCAAGAGTTGCACGGATCCGCGCTAAGGTTGTATAGATCCATGTTGTATGATTTCAGGATGTATGGATCCAGGTTGTATGAATACAAGTTGTATGGATCTGCTCTTACATTACAGGATTCAGCACTTAGGTTGTATGGTTCCAGATGAAGATACCTCTGAAGATATCTCATGGTTGCATGGTTCCAGATTCCACAAAATCAACATATCTAACTTTAGACTCCAAATCATTATGCATACTATCATCAGACTATTATCATGACAACTCTGCTATCGTTCTCAAATTTATTCAACCTCTCTTATAGGTGACCTATAACCAAATCAGAGCCAACTTGAAGAATCAAAGGATGGTATCAAACCCATAGCATTGTTGTGGGGACAGATCAAAGCCAGCTTAATTTAAACTACAAACCAATCTCACAATATCAAAAGGAAATGCTTGCCAATTTAGGTAATTATGGTTAGAAAGCAAGGCAGTTGTCGATTGAAAAATAAATAGTTAAGAGATAGCAATACTCTATGAGTCTGATAGCTGCAATTGCAGTTGATAGAGTGATATCCACTCAAATAATTGAAGGAGCATTCGATTCAGTGCTATTCGAAAACTTTATATATCAGACGCTAAGATGTATTAGAACTGACAAAGATCTATGCAATAAGAAGGTGGTGCTATTAATGGATAATGCCATAATTCATAAGTATTCTGAGATGCTTGCGACCGCTCGTCGCTTCAAAGTCAACGTACTCTTCAA
>ARYC01017827.1:0-10868 GCA_000711775.1 Oxytricha trifallax
GAATAGACCTTAGATTTATATGGTTCTGATAGTGTGAAAGTCAAGCTGAATGCCAAACACGATTGTGTATTGCTCAAGTGACTGATCCATGATTTGTATCACTTAAGTTCCAGTGAGAACTTATCCTCGCGAATCTGTTATGAAGGAGCGCTGCATTAGCAAGTTTGATAATTAATAATATTAACATAATATAATAGTCTTAAGAGCTCAATATTGAGCTTAATATAATTATGTATTAATAAAGAATGTTTTAAATTGGCAAAGGAATGTTTGATTCAAAATTAAGTTATGCTAAATCAAACTCTAAAGCTACATTGGAAAATATACTTGTGAAATATTATAAGTAGGAAACAGATATCTCAATCATTAGGAGGGACAACTTTCAGCATCTTTCACATCTGAATGTTGTTCTTATTCAGAGTCTTTGGGAGGATTAGGTTGAATCTAATCTGCTGCTTACCCGTTGATGGAATCTAGGGGTTGATTTTGTTGGGACTGCAATACCTATGGAGGTTGTTGCTCAACTTACAGCTGGCCATCTTGATCATGATTCTTCTCCTCTTGTAAGTTGATTTAAGAAATCTCGTTTAGCATTTCAAGTTATTGCTGTTGCTACGAGACCTGTTGAGTTCCAGGCTAAGACTTTTGAATCTAATCTTTCACCTTACTTTCATCTCCTTTACTCTGATCCTCTTTCAATGAATCTGAATCTCCAACTTGATCCTTCAACTAGTTGCTATCCTGCTTGATTTGATCTTGCTAACTTTGAGGTAAGTGCTACTTCAATTGAGAATCTTGATTAGCAATCTGAGAATCATTCTGAAGTTGAGGATTTGAAACTGTCAACTTTGTTTATGGCATTTCAATCTAATACGATTGCTGAATAATTTATTGTTGCTCTTACTGTTGGAGTTACTGTTATTGCTCTTGCAACTTTTGTTACTACACCAGTTAATCTGAAGCAAGTCGCTGCTGTTCTTCTGCAAGAAGCCTTTCCTTAGCCAGTTTCTCCTCTTCAGCAAGTTTCTTCTCGTTTGCAATTCTCATCTCTTCTGCAACTCTCTTCTCTTCAGCAATCCTCATCTCTTCTGCAATTCTTCCTCGACAGCAACTCTCTTCTCTCAGCAATCCTCATCTCATTATGCAATTTGCTTCTCTTCAGCAATCTTCCTCTCTTCAACAATTTTCTTCTCTGCAAGTTCTTTCTCTACAGCGATTCTCTTCTCTTCAGCAACTTTCTACTCTTCAAGTTTTTTCTCGTGTGCAATTCTCTCCTCGTCAGCAATCTTCCTCTCTTCAGCAATTTGCTACTCTTCAAGTTCTTTCTCCTATTGAATTCTCTTCTCTTCTGCAATTCTTTGATTTTCGGCTAACTCCTACTTTGCAAGTTCCTTCAACTCTACCATTTGCTTCTGTTCAGCAATTCTCTACTCCTCTGCTAACTTTTCTGTTCCTCAGCACGTGTCTGATCATTTTCAAGCTACTAATCTATTTCAAATTGTTACTGCACTTCAATCAAGTTTTGTTGCTCCTACTGCTACAATTGACCTTAATTTTAAGCCTGTTAGTTTTATTATGCGAAGGAGTTTTCATAGAGTTCTTAAGTTAAATTCTGATTGCTTGCAAATCGAGGAGATGATGTTGGTGGCCTAGAAGGCGAAATCTCCATCTAGTTCTGATCATCCTCATCATTTCCATTTGTATTCTCATGCTGGGGTGACTATTGTACAATTACTTTAACTCCAAAACCTGAGTTACTTAAGATTTAATTTTCTTAATTTCCAACGCTTTGCTCAGATTTGAGAAGTAACATTTTTTATAGAAGCTGTTATGGTGTACTTTTCTTTTATGAAAAATTTGATATTGGAGAAAACATTGAAGTAGTCCCTTATCTATGTTATGGTGATTATACTTGATTCTTAACTTGTATCCTCTGCCGATCATCAAGGATTTTGGGTTAAAGGAATACATTCTACTAATAATTTAGATGAGCGCTTGAACGCATTGAGCCATCTCCATATATATTATTAAGCCTGAGATTATTTAATTGCTGCTAGCTTATTTAATTGTTAAACATCTATTGAGAATGCGATGGTAGATTGAGAGGTTATTAAATAAGATTATTGCTGCAATCTTCATAACCCTAATCATGGGATTAAATCAGAAACTGGGCACCTTAATTGTTAGAACCAATGAAATTTGAATCGTAAGGATTTGGAGAAGTGACTTTAGAAAAGCAAGGATTGGTCAAATATGGGGTTTTTGGTAGTTATTATTAGCTATTCTAGCTTTATCTATTCAAGTTGGAGACTGGAATCGAATCTCGTAATTAAACTAAGCTTTCTGTCTCCTAATCGGCCTATTAAGTTGGTTGCATCAAATCGCCAACTAATTGTTGAAATTTGTTTGGAGTAGAAGGATTTTCAGGATAAGCGAAGAATGCACTTTGATGAGCGTCTGTGTCGGTCAATCCTAGAACATTTGAATTATTTGGCTAGGAGTTTTACTCATCTTAAGAGTGCTTAAGATATATTCTTCATCTTATTCTATCTTCTGACTTTAATTTGAAGGACTCGATTCAATTTAGGTTTTTCTGTGGTTAGAGTCAGCTTCATCTATGTTTAACTATTAGTTTACTTAATCCTAATGCTTAGAATCTTCATTAGAACTAGATCTCCTGATGCTATTCCTCTTCAACCTTTTTCTGGAAGTTTAGCCTTGTAAGGAACCTTATTTCTAATAACTTTTCACACTGGTGATTTATGAGCTAGAGGAGCTACCGATAGAATGACTCATATTATTTTCTTAGTTTCCTCCTTAGCTGTTGTCTAACGAGTTCATATTCTTGGACGAGCAATTCGTTGCGTAATTATTAATCTAATCCTGATAATTGTTCAGCTGGATCTAGATGTTTGAGTTTCTATTATGGGGTGTTTGTGGGAATTATTGATATGGGGTTTACAATTAAGAGTAGTTTTACTACATAACAAAGCTGTTTTGCTGGACTAATTACAAAGTCCAAACTAATTTTTGAGACCCATAGTATCTTTGATATTGCTATAAAACAAAAGACTCGTGCTTGATTTGGCTTAACTAACATTGACTGGACCTGCTCTGAGAGTATTAATCGCTAGGATTATTAAGTCTCTTGACAAGGATGCTCCCCCAACTTCACGAGTTTAAGATCTAAATAAATTTTAGAGAGAAATAACTTACTCTAAAGTTTGCTAAATCGTATTTTATTTGTAAACCAATTAAGGAAACAATTTGCTAAGCCTGCATATCATGGGATTTATATGAAAAGTAGACTCTTCTTTAGAGATATTTTTTGTGGTAGGCAACTCGATTGGTAAGAGAATTTGATTCTAAACAACATCACAGAAATCATCTTGGTAGCGTGTGAGAATGCAAATTTTGGTTTATATAGGTGGCAAAGGCTGCTTAGCTTTTTAAGTTGATGCAATAAATTTCGTGGTCTCAATCGCGGCTCTTAAGTCTGAAGGAAGTTGAACGTTTAGTTGCTCGATATTGAATTACCTCCTATCAGTTAAAATCTCTCCAAGCCTAAAATATAACATCTATAAATAATAACAAATCTTACCTTTCACTATGCCAATAATACAAATTGGCATTCTACTGTATCATGGAACTATCCAATTATGCTTTCAGCATCGCATAAAAATCCTTGCCGAAGCTGAATAATTTTTATTGTAATCCATTTTAAAGTTAGCGAGATTGCTTGGTAAAGAGAGAGATGGTATCAGCTAGTTATAAACTTAAGTCGATAACTTGATAGGGATCGTATAGTTAGCTTCTTGGATCGATAATACCAGCTAATTTATTGCAATGAAAACCTAAGGTAATTAGTTAGTTAAAACAGTATACTTACTTGCACAATGAGAAGGGTCTTTCATTATGTTTGAAAAAGTTGTCAACTTCTATTAAATATTGCTGATTGAGAGAATATCTTCAGGGCTTTGATTGATGAACTCAGTTGCTTCATTGTCTTCATCACTATAATCGATGTCGCTAGCATTTTCATAAGTGAGACAGCAGGTCTGAGTCTTTAAGTAATCTATTGAGCGTTTCAAGTCAGCAATTGCAAACGGCAACTCTTTGCAGGAATACCTATAGTAATTAATAATTTAACAAAACTTAACAACTGAAAAATCTCTAAAAGAATTCTCTTGCCAGAATGCGAGTGTCTGCTTATCCTCCTAGAATTGATAGCTATGGCTTTAAGTCTCTTATGCATTAGTAAATATTGATACAAAATACAATTTTACTTCCTGCGCGTATTCCAGAGTCTTTAGTCAGTTCGAGAATGAGATTATTGATCCATGTATTTTTACCATCAAAGTCCTTTATTTAAACAGGAAGTTTGGTTAGTTTGTTGTATCTATTGCTCATATATTAGAGTTGACCAAACTTATCGCATCTAATAACTACAAAGTGACTTTGAGGAATTTTATTGTCGCAGTTTTTAAAAAGCAGTTCAACGAATATAGTGCCTTTGTTCTTAAATAACTCTTCAAAATATGCTTTATTGCTTTTAAGAAACATGCAAAGACTTTCTACTCTGGAGAGATCTCTCTCAAATATATCAAGTTACTGAATGCGAGATACTTTATAGCTCCTGGACTTATTGTCAAACGCACACCAATTCAGAACATCAATGAGAGGGAATCTTAGTGGGTTGAGAAAGTAATCATTTAAAAAGTAGTGAGGATGCATTTACAACAAACCACAGAGCATCATTGCAAAAGCTGTGGAATTGGGAAACATAGGGGCATCATTGATAATAGCAAGCAAGCCCATAATTTCTGATAGATAACAATAGTTGCTTGGGTCCATAATAAGAGATGTTTTGAAAGTACTGTTCAAATTAAAAATCATAGCCTTGCTACGCATCTGAAATGCATGCATCTTATAGCTGAATTATTATTCTTAAAAGTAGTGTGGTGTGCACATTAGCCTGTAGCTTGTCTCCTCAAAGAAAGGTGATCCAGAAAATTTAATCTGTGCTTAAGGTTCCAATTATTGAGTGATATAGTCATAACAATCGAGGGCAAATGTTTTCATGCTAGATAGGATGTAAAGTTATGACTCTCTCATAGTTTTTTGAGCGACCTTGACATACTCAAACCTTAGGTATGCATGGTCATCAGGATAATTTTCAAGAGCAGATGATCTGGAAAGCACACTGCCATCACTCATTTCTATGTTAGAACGTCTATCAAGAAACTAGAACGTCACAGTTTTATCTTTTTAAACTTGAAAAGTATTTCAGGAACCCCCAAATCCTTAGGGTTCTAGTTCATCAAATTTACTTGCTGGCTTTATCTCTTGGCTTCATCCTGTTGCTTTCTCTTTGCTTTTTGTTTCACTTTTTGTTTCTCCTTATAATCAAGGAAATTATTTATTCCAGCAACATTTCCTTAGCTGGCCTTGTTGACTTCAATTTAATCTAATTTCAATTGGTGCTTCATCAAAGTTATATAATTTTCAGCCGCGTCTTAACTGATCTCCTGAAATTTAACTAAATTTGCTTGTTGAACAGGATCTTTTTTTGTAAAAACTCTGAAATAATCATAAGAACCAGTGATGCTATATTAATCCTTTGAAAGGTCCTTCATCATTTTTTCAATTTGATCCTACTGTTCTTAGTAAGTCAGAGGTGTGCAAGCACTTTCAATAATTTTCTTGTTGTATTGCTTCAACAACCTTTTACTTAACTGCTCATGATCCCTAATAAACCTTGACGATGTCTATTAAGATTGGAATTTGCTTTAGCTCAATGCAGCGATAAACTGATTGTGGATGTCATTCAAACGCTGCTGTGTGAAAAATTTAAAATTTGCTAATGGCATGTCTAATCGTGCATTTAACTATAGTACAATTGCACATGATTTTGCTGCTCATAAACTTCTTAGTTGTTGGAAGCATCACCCTTTTCTTCTTCTTGAATTTCATTGATAGAATTGAGTGGTGGTGTATTTGGAAGTGGTGGTATGTTTGTATGAGGAGTAGTGACATTTTGATTTTTCTTGGCATAAAATTTTTTCTTTGATTTTTACTTATTCTTAACTGAAGGATCTATTTGCAACTTTGCAAAAACTCTTTGCTCATAAGCTTCTCTGTTCTTAATGTGAGCATCATAAATAGTTTAGAATTAAGCATACACTGTTTTCAATTCAATTTCTGTGACCTTGAGCAAGCTTTTCAAAGTTTGATCGAATTCATCATGGAAGATTCCTCATTATCTTTTTCCTTTCGTTTGTACACATGAATGATGTTTTTCTTGTCTTAAAAGATAGCATTGTTGACATAGTGCAACTTCTTGTTGATTTAGCATTGAGGAACTACCATTTTCCTAAATTCATCATATTCTGAGTATCGAGTTCCCAATATTTCATAATAGTTTTTAGAAATTTTCCCCTTATAATTCTTGAGTTACGATTATGCAGCTTTTGAAGGTTGAGTAACAAAGCAAGAGTAAGCCTTCTAAATGATATGCATCACATCATTATGAGGTCTTTTGAATCGTAAAGCTTCGTTAAGACTGTATTGATACACATGCTCCATAGATCATCGCACATCAACAAAAATGCCAACATAGATCCTTCAAACATCTTAGCTTTGTGTTGACCACTTTTATGAATAGTGAGAAGGGT
The DNA here is from genome assembly GCA_000711775.1 of Oxytricha trifallax. Classification (NCBI taxonomy): domain Eukaryota; phylum Ciliophora; class Spirotrichea; order Sporadotrichida; family Oxytrichidae; genus Oxytricha; species Oxytricha trifallax. The sequence continues at coordinate 6,675 of ARYC01017827.1, forward strand.
ATTTAAAAGAATTGAAAAAGCGCTTGCGCTCTACCATACATTTCTTATATTTGAGTAATCGATGTCGATTCAAAACTAAATACCATAGGAAAGTAAATCTTATAATAAGAAACATCAGCAGGCTCCTTAGCATTAGAGTGAAGATAACTCATTTTAATAAAATATATTATTATTTTAAAGAATATTCATAGATATTGTGATTTAGATTTATTAAAATTAAAATAAAAATGAACGCAGCTCAGAGATCCAAAAAATCAAGCAAGCAATCTGAATAACTATCGCAATCTTTGCAAGAGCTATCGCAACACTCGATCGTCAGCGACGATCATCTAAGCCAGTATTTATTTCAAAACATCAAGCAAAGTTGAATCAAGGTTTAAGATAAGCAAATTACGAAGTGGGGACCTGTGATTTTAGGAAAGAATTTCGTGCAAGTGGTTGCTCCTGCAAAATATTCATACAATACAGGAATTCTGCTCAACTCTGGTGAGGTTCCTCCTCAAGTGGGTTCCTTGCAAGGAGGTTTGATCATATAGATGCCATTAGAAGGAATCGATGCATATTGAAAGACATGATAGATTTGAAGAGCATGCACAACGACGATTCACTCTGCTAATACCTTGAGCAGTTCTTAAATAATTTTCGCAAATCAAAGTTGGTAAGTAGAATAATCTAAAATCTAAGAATAACTCTAATGCAAATAATATTTAGATATCTGGATCTACTAAAGATAAGCAATCAACGCAATTGATTCAAACTGGATTTCTATCTCTGATTTAAAATTCAAGCCAGCTAAACTCTAATAATCTTTAAGAAAGCAATCCCTATTTAAAGCCTCGAGAAGCAAAGCTTGCACATAAGCGACTTGAGATAGTAAGAATGTAAATGGAAGATTAGTTGAAGCCAAAGTAAATTTCTAAGAAGTTGCGAGTGACAGCAGAGTTTGTATCAAAAACTGTTGAGAAGTTTAAGCATGAGTTGAAAACCAAAGTATTGCATCCTTAAAAACCAAAAAATCTGGCAAGAGAAGGGAGAGAGATAATGAGCAGCTGGTTGCTGCAGTTGGAGAATGCATCGAAGAAGTTGGGATTTATCAATGCACTGAAGAAACATACAGAATCGATTGCAAGAAATGAAAACGAGCTCGCCATTAAAGTATACATTCAAAGTGCCTTGCATCTCAACAATTCATAAATTCTCAAAGAGTAGTTTCATTTGAAGTTTGGTAAGACAGAGGCGGCGAATGTCAAATATAGAGATCCTGCTTATAATAGCAAGCGCTTATGGGTGAGTCGACTATTATCATAGTTCTTAAGAGAGGATGCAGTAATAATATCAGTTGATGAAAGCAACTTCAGATCAGACTACTTACCCCTTAAGCAGTGGGCACTAAATTAGAAGAGTATCTTGGGTAAGAGGAAGACTAACGATAGTAAAATGATTGCAACCAAGAGGTATAGGAGAATCATCGCGTGCGATAAGGAGTTGCAGTATGGAGGAATGCTGCTTGGAAAGAAATTGAATGAATCGTATTCTTCAGGATCATAGAAAGAGTTAAATGCAATCTCATATATAAAATCTAGCCTTCCACCAGCTGAAATCAGCTCTTAAAATATTTCAGTGCAAGATGATAACAACGATTCATAAGCAAGTATCCAGCATTCATCAAGAACACTTAAGGCAAAGTCAATCTCAAGACTACATTCTAGCACCAGTAGTTTAAATAAGTTGGCTAAACAATCGATTTTGTTGAAATCTGAAAAATCATCAATCAGTTCTAAAGTAAGCCATTTGATCATAGTTTTGATTGAACAACTTATAGAAGTCAGCCATTTTACATACTCCTCCTCGATAGAATTTGAAAGCAAGACAGACATTGAATAAAGATCTATCCCCTATTCCTGAAGTGGAAGACACTCCCCAAAACCAATAAAGCACTCTGAAGAAGTTCAGAAATTTGAAGTTGCAGAGCACTGTCAAGAAAGTCACTTCGGATGATGAACAGATTAAACGAATTCATTCAGGGCTCACGCCATTGATCGACAGAGTATCAAAACTAAAGTTGCAATCGACTTTGAAGAAATCAAGCAGGTCTTTGTTAAGTTAGAGATAGAGAAAAGTGATTCAGCTAACTCCTAGAAAGCTATCGCTCTCAGTATTAAGCAGCTCGAATATAGATGAGAGTAAGTACAAGAAGTTGAATTTGCAAGTTGATGGTTGGTGCATGTTGATAGTCTATTATATGTTGGTTCTATACTTGACTTTGATAAACTATTCTATTGAACTGAGTCGGAGCGATTACTTATCTTTGATAGCATTAAGAGCGAGAGAGATGCAATTCGAAAAGTAATATCTGAAAATGATTCGATGATTTAAACTACCATGCTAGATGAAGATACCCTGAAGATATCTCTTGGGTTGCATGGTTCCAATCAAGAGTTGCACGGATCCGCGCTAAGGTTGTATAGATCCATGTTGTATGATTCCAGGATGTATGGATCCAGGTTGTATGAATACAAGTTGTATGGATCTGCTCTTACATTACAGGATTCAGCACTTAGGTTGTATGGTTCCAGATGAAGACACCTGAAGATATCTCAAGGTTGCATGGTTCCAGAATCCACAAAATCAACATATCTAACTTTAGACTCCAAATCATTATGCATACTTCCATCAGACTATTATCATGACAACTCTGCTATCGTTCGAAAATATATTCAACCTCTCTTATAGGTGACCTATAACCAAATCAGAGCCAACTTGAAGAATCAAAGGATGGTATCAAACCCATAGCATTGTTGTCAGATCAAATCCAGCTTAATTTAAACTATAAACCAATCTCACAATATCAAAAGGAAATGCTTGCCAATTTAGGTGATTATGGTTTAAAAGCTAGGCAGTTGTCTATTGAAAAATAAATAATGAAGAGATAGCAATACTCTATGAGTCTGATAGCTGCAATTGCGGTTGATAGAGTGGTATCGACTCAAATAATTGAAGGAGGATTCGATTCAGTACTTATTCGAAAACTTTATCTATCAGACGCTAAGAAGTATAAGAACTGACAAAGATTTGTGCAATAAGAAGGTGGTGCTCTTGATGGATAATGCGATAATTCATAAGTATTCAGAGATGCTTGCGACTGCTCGTCGCTTTAAAGTCAATGTACTCTTCAGCGCAGAATACTCACCCTGGCTCAACCCAATCGAGCAGTTGTTTGCTTTTATCAAGAAGAACCTCAAGCAGTAGAATATTAATAGCAAGTAAGTATACTATCATAACAAACATTTAGAGTGCAACTGGTCAAGCGCATCCAAGAGATAATTAAAAATATGAGCGAGGATGATGTTCGAGGACTCTGGGCATTCAGCATCAACATCAAGAAGTGGATTCATACTCTGAGATATGGCTTTGTATGAGATTCTTCTAAAAACTACTAATTGCACCTTACAATGAAAATTCTATAAGCACTTATAATTTTTGCATCGTCAATACTACTGTAACTACTATTGCTGCTGCTATTACTGCTGTTACTTATACTGAACTTAAAATTAATCCATAAATTCATTGAGACCCTCCAAAATCGCAATATTCATAAGCCTGCTCAAACAATTATGAATTTTTGACGAGTGTCATCAAATTCTGGACGAATGCACTCTGTATTGTAATTGCGTATCAGCTCAGAGTGAACAAGAGAGGAGTTGAGCAACTTTGGCTATAGTTAGAAGAAACTAGGTTTAAATATAATTTTCCTAAGAATTGTATAATTTTGCGAAGGAGGAGATTCAACGAGGATCAAACTAACTAGTTTTTTAAGAATTCAACTATAATCTTGCAAATTTCTAACTTCTGCTCAATCTTTTTGACCAGCATCCTTTTATAGGCACTGCTGCAATCTAGAACTCTAAGACATCCTAATTTTTTACAAAATTGACAAATGTCAACGATTTTCAATATTTATGACCACTCTGCTCAAAATGGGGTTTTGGTCACTATACTTTTGCGAAAAGTGACTAATTAATGTGAAATTAAGACTAAAGACCTTTGTTTTGAGAGAATTTGACCAACCTATCCTAAAATGGTCATTTTACTGCAAATCTCGATTATTGACCACTAAAATGAAAACTTTGGCTGTATTAATGGATTTTGGCAATTTTTTGACTCCTCTGGTCGAATAAGTCAAGCATGAATAAT